>BOPP01000051.1:7213557-7243770 GCA_017312745.1 Gryllus bimaculatus | reverse complement strand
CCGGATTGGCGGGGGCCAACGTCCCGTCTCCAGGTGTTGCTAAGAGGAAGCCCGTAATCTCTATTGCGGTTTGCGTGCAAGCTAGATCGTCTTTCCAGGTGTCTATCTTTTTCAGTTCATAACCAGATATGGGATGCGATTTATTTGTCTTGTTCTGTAACAAACAAAATTATACCTTTGTCAGAAATGTTCGATGCGTTGCCCCTAGCAATCTCCAGCTAACAAAGCTAACTGTCATTTAACACATTTTTAAAAATAATGTGAACTGTTCTACGGTTCATTCCGAAAATTCAGGTTTGCATCGAATTAAATGTATTAAGCGACAACATCACACGAATAGATTACATTTTTTACCAAAACTTTCACTCTTCCCTGTGCTTCTTAATTTTCAGTCTAGGTAGTAATGCTGCACACCCACATATCAAATCCAGATATCCCAAATACAGTTTCAAACCACCATAATTCTTCAAAACTTTCAATTTAATTAAAACTGAAACGACCCTCAGCCTCGCGTCATTTAACTTTGTCTAATGTATATTTCGTTCGGCGGAGTAATAAAAATTACTGCTTGTGGATGATATTTCCCCCAAAGCTACAAATTGTTTTATGTAAATAAACAATTAAAAGAAGAAATTTTGTCAATCGATCGAGAAGAAATATTTTTCTAAAATACATAAAAGTACGAACTTCCTCCACTACGAACTTCCTCCACTTTAATTTTAAAAATATTGATTTATAAATTTCAGAATATTTCGAGGGATCCATCTACAGACATTTTCATATACATTCAGCTTATATGTACTTTTAATTATGGTGTTTTGCTTCGTTTTGTAGTACTTTTACATTTTCGTTTTTGACTGCCAACAGTAAAGTAAAAACAAATACGATGAAAAAGAATGCAAATAATTAGGCTCGTGAAAGGAAATTAACATATTCAATTGATTTTTTAGCCTACTCAATCCTCTAAATCGTAAAATCGTCAGAATACTTAGAATTAGTCTTATTCGAATATCTTTCTTGAAACGTAAGAGCTTTATAGATAATATACACAGAATTGTCTAGAGAATTAGAATTAAGGTCGCGAGGCCAAGACGGCGGTAATAGGCCATGGCTCGTTCACGAACCAACGCACCAAGTACAAACAAACAAACCAACAACAAGGAGGTACAAGGAGAACTACCACGAAAATCATTGTGTTTCGTCCCTGACAGTGAGCTCTAGGTTCTCGGAGTGTCTGGGCGCAGTTATCTTTTTCACATATGGCGAGTCATCGTGAACAATGAATGTCATTTAGATGACATTGTGCGATTCAGTACTATTACATTAACGTATATACACAATAGTTTGCATTACATGTCCATTTTGGCGAAGTGTGATGCTGCATTTACTATTGACAATTAACAAAGGACTATCTGTCGCACTCGCTAACATTCGAATTGTGAAAGTTATCTGCTAACACGATTAAAACGCTGTTCTTGAATTGAGAATCTGTGTCACAGATTAAGTATATTTGTAGTAAATTACTTGCTCAAAAATACCTTATCAAGAACAAATAACATTCACACTCCGTACCATTCAGTACGCAATCTCTGACATCAGCTATTTTGAACTCTTCATTATGGAAATTATTATTATTATTACTATTATCATTATAATTATTATTATTATTATTATTATTATTATTATTATTATTATTATTATTATATTTGCTTTCACACAGCACTGTTGCAAGGTACCTCTGTTAAGGGTACTGTACGTGAACACGTAGTAGAATTGCGCAGCTCGAGGTCAACGGCCCACCAACTCGCCCCGCGCTCGTGGGCTGATTTGTAGGGCTGCGCCGACCGCCGAAGTGACACTTGTTAGTCGTGGGCCCGCAAGTCCGATGTGATCAGTGATTTTGCGGCAGCCTAAGCTGTCTCTGCACCAAATGCACACGGTAATCTGATTTCAGTGCATTAGACGGATCGTAGATAACACGGAAGAGGACGTTATTTGTTGATTCACGCGAGATTAAGTCGACATGCAGGTCGATGGACGAGAGTTAGGAATTATATTTTTCTCAAACCCGATGAAATTTTGTTGTGTTGTTAAACGTCCAGTTCAATAACTGAAGCTGCTGACTTTACATTTTACACAATAGCTTTACGTTTTCCATTTCACTATTTATCGTACTTTGTCTCGAAATGGTTTACAATCAACATGAACGTATGCTGGCAACCAAAATGAACTGTACGATAGTGGTGCAAACAGTCACGTACAGTTCACTGAGTTCGCTTTCTTTTGTTTCTTGATGTTTCGTAACGTGATGTCTCGCCATCGGTCAAGTGAAATAGAACACCCCTTGGAGGGGGCAAACTGTTGTATAAGCCACCATACGCACTGTTCGCAATATACATACACGTTATTAGATAACGGGAGAGATGGATTTGGGCATCGACTGATGTCACTGCAGTCCCTCTGACCGGAAGGTCGTTTCGAGTCCTGACGGTGCCAGGATTTTCGGCACTGGCTTGTCAGATAGGTCGAATTCAGTCGCTGTCTGGAAGAGAATTCTAGCGGCCGGCTTCTCTGATCGGTAGTTTTCTGTGGTTTCTCCGATCAGCACCAGGCGAATGCTGGAGCAGTTCCCTTCCAAACGGGCCACCGACCGCGCGCGCGCCATCTTTCCTACCTCTTCCTTGTCCGATCCTCACCCCTTAGACTCACTTACACTAACATGCACTACACTACCGCACATGCCGGGCGATCTGTCGGGAGCTTAGAGCTTTTCCCGACTGGGGCTGGACCCGCAGGTGGGAGATACCTGGTTGAGGAAAACCATCAAGTCGACGGTAGGTTGCCGCCGGATCTCGCCAAATAGCGGGGGAAGACCACCGCCACATCCCGAGCAAAACATGCATTATACTTACGGGATTAACGGTCCTATTTGTTGATGCGCCCGGAATCACTAACAACCAATCAATCAGTCAATCAATGAATCATTCAACAATAGTAGTTGCTCACAGATAAATTGTGCCGAACCTACAAAACCGGGGCTGACAGCCCGTGCGTACTCGTAGTGCGGGTGGCCTCACCAGGGGACACTGCGCCCGCGACGACGGGAAGTGATAGTCGTTCCGCCTTCACAGACGGCACACAAGGTAGTTGTGACGCGACTCTATACTACGTATACGACAGTGTCTTGAGGTCTCGATTCCTTAGAAATTACTTCAAACAATTTTGATTATCCTTTTTTTCGAAAATGTTTTTTAAAAGAAATTTCCATTGTGAAAAAATCTCCAAAATTTATTATAGAGGATTTTTAATTCTCAAAATAAGAAGCAGAAATACTGTAAAAACAAAATGGGAAAATTGCTTATGTGGTTATGTAGCGGAGAAAGATAACAATTAAAAAAATCAATTTGGATCAAATTTATTCGTTAAACAATTTGATTAATTTTTTTACATCTAATATGGTTATATTTTGTTTACAAGATCTACAACGTTATAATAATGATTTCTTTTACTATTTTGTTACAAACGTGCGTATCTTTTATAAGATTTTATAAGCTTTAATAAGCTTGAAATACCATCGCGTTTGCGTGAATCGCAACCTTTGACGTCTGACTACTCCTGCTTTCTGCAGGGGGCCACTCGTGGCCTGCTGGAGCAATCCACGTGCGCCGAAGACATCTCAAGGCCATTCAAGTGCTCGAGATATTCGTTTTAAAATAATTACGTATTGGTGACATGTAACAAAACAGCTTCAAACATTCTAAAACTGCTCGCTGTGAGCTATATTTGATACGAAATATGTTGGTTATGGCGCGAGACATGTTTGTAAATAATTTACATTCCTATAGCGTTACTGAAATTAGGTTCATGTTTAGGGTAAACTATAGGAACAAGTTTATTCGATTTCTTCTGAAATATTCTGTTATATTATCGGAGAATGGAACCAGAGAGACCACTGGGCTTTTCGTTCATAATCTAACGATAACAATTTTCATCATGTATCAAACATACATAATAGTGCTGCTAAAATGTTGTTCAATGCGTCAATGTTCAAGCGAGGTCTCAAAAAGGTGTGTGTGTGTGTGTGTGTGTGTGTGTGTGTGTGTGAGTGTGTGTGTGAGGGGGGACGAAGTGACAGAGCTGGCGTTCTAGTGAGTATTTCAAAAAGGTATGTTGTAAACGGCCTTGTCACCGAAACGGAACTACTATAAGAGTACTCTAAGGGCCCTCCTGTAGTACAGTTAGGCAATAAAACAACGATTATCAGTTTTCCCCAAGTTCATCTTGTTGAAAGGTTAATTCCCATATATTAACGTTTGACAGTTCATGTTCTGATACAAAGGGATTTTGTAAACCCGCCATACACAAATTCATGTTGGGTTCCCTACCACACAGGGCCAGTATCACTACGTAATTTCGTTATAAAACGAAAAATGAAACGAATTTCCCCCACATGTTCATTGGTAGAAGGATTATCTTTGATCTTCTGAGTGCTCACAAATATTATTCGTAACATTCGTTCTCTTGTGGAAGGAGGAGAGGCGGCGGGCGCGCCTCGCGTGACCGGCAGGGGCACTACCGCCGCCCGATCGACTGCTGTTTGCGTCAATTAACCGCTCGCATTTGAACGCAGACGCTCATTTGGAAGCAATTACCAATTAGAAGAAAATGTACGATTGATTACTCTCCAAACACTCCTGGCGAACACGGTAGGAGCGGAGTTTCCTTAATAGCCGTGTGGAGACAAAACAAGAAACGAAATGGAACTCTTCTGTTTCCCGAAGATCTCAAGATCTTTACTGCACGCATTTTTATTTTATTATTTCTCTCTTACCTAATTACTGATAGTTTGTTTTCAATTGAAAATGAACAAGACGTGTCTTTGAAAATGTATATGGAAAGAGCAAAATTGAATTGGAAAACTATTCTCCTCAAATTTTTTCGCAATCAGCACACATATGCGAGTACTAGAGAATTATTCTCTGAGAAGATGGGCTTTTTATTCTCTAGCGGCCATGAAAACTGTGTTCCTGTTAATTGATTCAGATAGTAGAAATGTATAAAAATAAATTTTCTGGTAATGTAAATTTCTTTCATGGTTTATGGTGGGATTTGAAATTTACGAGTCTTGATCACATTACATAATAATAGTAATTTAGAAGTAAGAGGAAAATATAGAAATTATAAACAAGTATTCAGAGTCTCTAAAATTAAAAATCTCGATTTTTTCAGTGATGTCAAATCAAGGAAACGTGTAGTTTTAAATAAACAATGAAGAATTAAATCGTGGAAACTATATCGTAAACATTATTTCTACTGATGTTGTGCAACATAAAATCGAAATTGAAAGTATTTTCACTAAAGTAATTGCATTCGCAGCTGTGTGAAAATAAATATCCGACTTTTACATGCAATAATATGTCTTTAGCTATAGTAGTTCATAAAGGTACAGAATATTATGACTTCTCATACCAAAAGGTATTTTTATCTTAAGAACATTTTGAATGTTCTGAAGGTAGGTTGCATTGCTGATGGATTTCCTTGGTTTCATTTTCGTACAACGTATACATACGAATTATGTAACAAAATAGTTTAATTAAACATTCATTTCAGTTTATTTCCGAAGTCATAGAGACATTACAATTCAAGAAACCACAGACATTGGTTTCATTGAGCAAACTGCGGCCGTTGTAATTAGGGCAACATGTTGATTTGGGGAGTTGGCAATACTGATGCGAGAACAGAATAACTCTGGCTCATTTACGCCCGGACGCCCCAGGCATGACAATAATGCGCATGCGTGCATATTTGTCGCATGTATGGGAGAATTTTCGGACGAGGCAGTCAAGTTCTCTAATGAGATGTGTGGTATCTGTTTGAGCACTAGGGATCGCACGGAATGTTAACGGATATTGACGGACATGCGTTTAGAACCATTTGTGTCACGACGCAGGAAATTGGATTTATACGACGTATTTGATCATCTACATAGTTTTACTCCATATTATTAGCCATAAAAAGAAAAAAATGCTAATGAATTTGTAAAGCAGTAAATTTGTTCTAGAACATGTATCGCATGCCTCAACAGACTGTGTTGATTTTGTATTCAGGGTTTCTCGGGCTTAATGTAACAAAGTTCTTGGGAATGTATAGGGAACGAAAATTATCATTGTTGCCAATAAACGACTGAGAAATGTCATATAATGGTGTTACCCATAAATCATATACCTCCGACAGTCAGGCGACTCCTCATGTACAGCTGTTCGAAACTCGTTCTGACTCAGTCAGGAGATTCCATGTTCGTTGCCGATTTTCTCTGCATATGGGGTTACCTAATAATCTTAGGATCATGGAACATGTGAAATTCTAATAGAAGAAAAAATGTTCTTTGGCAAGATGCCATTTTTGATCTCTCTACGTATCCTAGAAGTTTGTAACATTAATCGAAAGAATCTGCTTAATGTTACAACTACATTCCAAAATATGAAATATTTGCAAATTATCAGGTTAATCCACACATTTAACAAATGCTTTGGTTAAAGCTGTATGAAATACGATGAAAGGGTCTTTTAAAAAAGCATCCTGATAATTTTGGCATTAGCCAAAGGCACTGTCTAAAGTCGTAGAAAGATCGATTGCTTCTGCTTGCGCCACACATTTGGACGATGTGTCGAATTGAATTGAATTGAATTGAATTTGCCTTATTTTACGTGGCGAGACTCGTACTAGACGAGGTCATCAGGTCCGCTCTTCCGTCAGACCACGCAAATTTCGCTACGCTCCTTTCATCAACTTGCAGAGAAAGGAGTTATTTCTTGGGCGAGAAAAAGGCGATTTGAATTTAGCTCAGAGGCGTCATTTAGGCTTGAGTATTATTTACATGCCCGTAAATCTACTAACATGGGACAGCTGGCTTTACTTCCCCTCCGAAGGAAGTCGTACGAAGGATTTTTTCACCCTTAAAAATCCGCTTCGATCGCGATTGAACTAGTCCGGTACGCTAAACGTTTCAGCATCGCCTCCGCTAGGTGTCCTACTGAAAATTCAGTTTCTACTAATATTATCGAAATTCCTTTGCAGTTTGTTATGTTACCCGATCTATTTAACCAAACATGGTGTTTACCTATGAACTACAAACCATGCCTGACCATCATCCCAAAAATGTACGCCTGTCATTAGCGCAAGTGCACAGTCTCGCTACGCGAATGAGTAGAAATGTCCCGCAAGCTAGGCGCGTAATGACAGGACATTGCCGACCGAGTGCAGTGTTGGAACGTATTCTTGCTGGTATGCGATCTCTGCAATTGTAGACGTCTCGGGTACGAGTCGCTCTGGCATCTTTCTGCAATGTACTTTTATGCTCTCCCGCTCTCATTTCGTATGCCACGCTATGTTACACAACACTTTACGTTAAGTTTGGCAACAATACTACGGAGCTGTGAGGTCGCGTTCACTCGTGTTTGGGTAAATCTGCGATATTTAGTGTTATGTTAAGAGAGTAATGAGGTAATTTTATAGCGTTGTTTTTTAAATAACCTGTGAAAACGTGTAACGTATAAAACGTTCAGAAAATTACGACATTACTTATCTATTCCTGAGTTAATGAACTGAACCGGAGTTTAATCGACAAAAATATTAGTGTATGCGATAAGTGCAGTTATTGTTACGGCGTCGAAGTTTTTACGTTCACAATGAGTCCACATATTTTACACCAAGAGTATCAATTTATCTGGAGAAGATCGCGTTTCCAAAGAGATTCATGATTGGGATTGGGACAATTACAGTAGTAACTTAACGGCTATAAGCATTGTTTGGCGCTTACACGCAGTTGTACTGCTCTTCGTGCACGTGTATCAGCAGTTGTAAACCAACGATGAACCTCCTGATGTCGTAGGGTACAAGGATGTTTGCTTCGTCGTGTACAGGGCCACTTAACCGACCCCGTCCGTGTTCCTCCCCAAACAAAACAATAAATCGGTTGTCTTCGGCAGCCGCTCCGGGTTCCGGGTTGCCGCGACCCACTGGGCGGCGGCGGCGAGCGACTTATCATGTTACGAGGGCTGGGGCGGAGGGTAACGTGATTGGCCAAGGCTGCAGCGTGTGCGTTCGGGCCCGGGGCCGCTCTGCGCCGGGCCCGGATTAAAACGCCATTAAGTAATTGGCCCGGCGCTAGGCGCTTATCTGGCGGGGCCACGGCGTCTGCCCTGCTGCTTCCGTCGCCACCGCCATCGCCGCTTCCCTCGCCAACGCCGCCAATATTGGTTTCGTTCTTCTCTCGCCACAACTGTCGAGGTTTAGGATGAAGTTATTGTAGGGTCTGTTGATATTTGGTATGTTTGTATGTATTTGGTATATTGGTATGTTTGTTTGTGGTTACTTATCATTGGGAGGCGGTTTTTGATGACCTAAAACTTTGTCCACAATGATCAATAAAATACAGGTATTGGGTGAGTTATCGTTGGCATTTCCAATGAAATAACTATAGGCGTCGTCATTGCCAACAATAATATTATATTGTTGGCAATGACGACGCATATAATTATTTAGATCAATAAAATGCCGTTAAAATGTTTTTAAAATACCCTAAAGCAAAGAAAAATGACGTAAAAATATAAGTTTAGTTATCCATCTCAGGTGTGGAAATCTCATTGATGTAATCGAGGCTCTGTCCTTTTCTTCAAGTGAACGCAGCTTGCAAACGTTTGGTTTGGAATGTTCTTTACAATAAAATATCTGTCTTTAGGTATCTCTCTACCGGTCAAGTCAATAGTGGTGCTGATAGGCGTTACAAAAACCTGAGATTACATACAATGGCTGACATTACAATTTCTCAGCGAAGAAATCGAAAAGAATATTCAAGACAATTATGTGTGGAGACCATTTATTGCAGTAGTCAATATGCAGTAGAACATAGTAAATATTATTTGGAGTACCATTAAAATGATATTAAAATCGATGTATTTGGCAAAAGTTGATTTAAAATGACGGGAAAAGGGAAGACAATGATTTATTAATTAAAATCGACGATCAATGCAAAATAATGTCGTATAAAAATGAGTTATTTCATTTTGTCATTACATTATATATATATATATATATATATATATATATATATATATATCCTAAAAGGCATTGATCTAAAGTGAAAAGAAAAAATTACATTACATTAAAATTCACTCCCTAGTTATTATTCTTTTCTTTGTTTGGATGAGTTTATTTATTGACATTTTGTTGTGTCACTTTTAGTTCCTCAGAAATTGAAGTACAACAGTGTTCCTATGTGAAAACGGCGACGCATGAAATCCGTTTGTCAATAATTATAATCCTGCCATTCTTCGCCATTTGCTTCGGTCCTAGTTCATGTTTAGGGACAGAGAAAGCGCTCTAGGCGGTTCCTCTGGTTCGAGGTTGCTCCGCCGAAGCGCCAGTGCTCGACTCTTGGTAGTGATTTTTAAGATAGTTCCTTGCAGGAATTCTCGACGTTCACGCAACAAAATGCATAACTTTAAACATGCTTTGATAATAAAATAAAAAAAGGGTTGGTTAACATCTCTTGTTAGTGTTAGATGTTATTAATATATTTTTAAAAAGTATGTAATTTCTATTCTAATGAAATACCTTTTACGTATAACAGATTTTTAAATTGGCAATTGCAATTATCTAACTTTGAAACGAAATGTGTAATTAATTTATATGTAAACCTTCCGAACGGGTAAAAATCATTTCGTCACATTTTCTGTGTTGTTTCTTCACTTTTTTTAAATGTTGCTATTGTATATTAAATTTTATTATATAATTATTTTTAACTACATAATGCGCTCATGTATGATTATTCTAAGAAATTCAAAATTGATCGACTCTAAACACCGACTCTACTCTCTCATTCCGTATATCTTCTCTTTTCGACTCTCTTAAATTCCTTCCCGCCTTGTCCCATCCCCTCCTTATATCTCGTCTTGTTCCTCCCTCCTCACCCATCCTCACTTTTCTTCTGTCCTCTTTCCATCCCAGCCATATTGAGTCTGTCTCGCAGCTTCCACGTCCTACTCTACTCTCTTCTATGCTCACCTGTCCTCTCAGACTCCATACACTTCGTAAACCCGTGTATCTCCCCAACTGTCCACACCCGTCTTCTCAATTCTACCCTCTCCCAATATTCCCTCCCTAATCACTTCGTTATATCACGTAATTCTACCTCTTCAGACCTCCACGACACGCTCCCATACACCCCTTGTCTCGACTACTATCCCCATCACTCTCGTACCCTCACCTAATCTGTCCCATCCTTCCAATCTCTCGAATCCTAAACGACTTTCACTTATTCTCCCCAAAATTCTCCTTCTCTCCCCAGCACTCTTATACCCTTCCCAACATTTTGCTACTCTCACCACCACTCACGTTCCCGTCTTTTCTCTTTGCGACTCTTTTCATCCAACTCACCTTTCTCGATTCTCCCATCGCTAGATCTATTTTCCCTGCTTCTTCGCACCCCGACGCACTTCAATTCACCTCTCCCATTTCTGCAATGCCTCTCCATATTCTCTTTCCCTTTGTTATCTACACGCGTTGCCCTCCTTTCGTTGCATGTCTTCCCCACGTTTTTCGCGTAAGTTCACTTGATCCCCTCCCCCATTTCTGTCGAATCATCTCCCTTTCCGTCTCCTATCTTACAGCTGCGCTCCAAATCCATGACGTCGCACTTCGTTGCTTTGCCCGGCCCCACTCCTTCCCAACGTACTCTACCTACATCAAACCTGGAGAGGTGGCTCAGTGCATCAATTGATGTCACTGCAGTGCCTCTGACAGGGAGATCCCAGGTTTGAGACACGACGGTGGCAGGATTTTCGACACAAGCTGTTCAGTTGCTGTATGGAGAAGAATTCTAGAGACAGGATGCTCTAATCGGTAATATTCCGTGTTTTTTCCTATCAGTACCAGGAGCTCAGTGCTTATCGCGGATGGTGAAAGATACCTGTTTGAGAGAAACTCCGATAGTTCGGCGCCGGTTCTATCCATCCAGTGGGAAAAGATCACCTCCACCTCACGACAAAAAATCATGTACTTTACTTACGAGACTAATGGCCTCAGTAGTTGACGTTCCCAGTATCACTTACAACCAACCAAACAGTCCACCAACCCGAAGCGTTTCAGCGGATCTTCCCCACCGCCAACTACTTCTCCCCCATTCCCTTAATATTCCTCCCTCCACTCCCTTATTACTACATCCTCTCCGCTCCCCCTGCATCTCCTGCCCCTTCCCTTTCGTCCTTTCCCTTCCACTCCAGACCATGCAGGGCAGCGCACGTCGTTGCATTAGCGTTATTACCTCCCGCGCTCCCCGACGGCCTCTGCGCTGCTTGTTGCGCAGCTGTTTACGCGGGCGAATGGCGTGAGGAGATTGCACGTGCCATCAGGGCAGTGTTCTTAATTGCAGTTTATTGGATGTTTGCCCTGTACTGTTCGTATTGTTGGAGACTCACCGCAGTCATTAACGTTCTTTTATGTTAACCAGCTTAGTTTAGCTAAGACTATTCTGCTGTCTCCGACAGGAAGGTTCAAGGATTCAAGTCCCGATGAAGGTGGATTTTTTTACTCTATCTACATAGCCCTGTCGAATTCAGACAGTGGCGGTGAATGCGGTGGTGGCGGAGGCGATGTCGGAGTCGGAGGCGGTGACGACGGAGGCAGCTGGCAATGGTGAGGGAAGAATCAGAGGTGGAGATGGAGGCAGCAGGGAAGGCAGGGGTGGACGCTGTGACCGAGGCGAAGGGGGCAGTGGAAGATGAGATGGACGGAGAGGTGAAGGCGGAAGCGATGGTGGGGAGTGGTAGTGGCGGTGGCGGAGGTGGAAGGCGGTGCAAGGCTTTGGTAGTGGTGGCGCGCCGCAAACGGGCGGCCTTTCTCACAGCCGCAATTTATGCGCCGATTCCGCCGCCCATAACTCCGCCACCTAAATATCGCCATCATCTCGAGCATTTACGGCCAAACAAAGCCTCCTGCTCCGGTTGGGCTCCTCCGCCTCCGGATCGTCCTCCGCGAATCATCCTGCGCTTCGAGGACGTCTGGCATTTCGGTTGTCAAGTTGGCAATATTTTCATTTTCTTTCTTCCTTTTCTTGCAGGGGCTACCCGTGGTGTAGTATTTCAAATCCCTGTCGATACTTGTTGGATTGATTCATTAGTGATTCCGGGCGCGTCATCTGCGTAGGTTATTTATTTCCCAAAGTGTAGTGCATGTTTTATCGCGGTAAGTGGCGGTCATCTCATCTCGCTGAATAGCGAGATGCTACGTGGACGTGTTGGAAAGCTCAGCCACGTCTCTTCCACCTGCGTGGCACCACTGTAGGCGTGAAAATTTCTAGGCTCCCGACTGATTTCCCGGCATGTTACTGTAACTGTGTGTAAGAGGTGAGGATAGGACAAGGAAGACGAAGGAAAGATCGGTCCGAGGCCGGTTTGGGAGAGATATTGCTCGGATATTTCCCTAGTGTTGATCGGAGAATTCACGAAAAATTACCGATCAGAGCAGCCGGCCGCTGGAATTCTCCTTCAAATAGCGGCTGAATTCGTCCAAGGATTGCATATCGGACCGGTATACCCAAGTTGACGGGTTCAAACACGTTCGAAGCCGTGGATTTTCAATGGTGAAAAAATCCTTACGTCAGAGGGGAAATAAAGTCGGTTGTCCAATATTAGTAGATTTACTTGCATGTAAAATATCCTCAAACCTAACTGATGCCTCTGAGCTAAATTCAAAATCGCCTGTTTCTCGACCAAGAAATATCTTTTTCCTCTGCTAGTTGGTAAAAGGAGCGTAGCTAAATTTGCGTGGTCAGACGGAAGAGCGGGTCTGATAGCCCGAGTCTCGCCACGTGAAATAAGGCATTAATTCAATTCAATCCAATTCAATTCAAGGTGACATGCTAGTATCGCAAATCCTGCCACCGTCGAGAGTGGAAAAGCACTATCCCTAAAGGACACTTGAGGTACATCAGTTCACGCCCTGAGCTACCCTTGCTAGTTCATATTTGGAATTTGAAGGGGAGAATCCACTGAGTTTCCTTTTTTCTCTACCTCTCACTTCACCACTGTACCGTTTACATTCGTGCCATTACATAAATAAACTAAAATCATTCTCCTCTAGTTATTGCTATAAGACTAGGAACTGGCAAAAACTGTCCATATTCTAGATATGTTTCGTCCAGCATCGAGCCTCATCCTGACATTTGTGGCCACGAGTGATGAGCCGATGGTCGGCCTCTGCTTGGGGTGGCTTGGTGTGCTTGGAGAAAGGGAAGGGATAATCGTATGTAATGTGACCGTAGTTTTAGCCAATAATTTTTTACGACGGGATTAGGAAGGAGGCAATTAAACGTAAGGTTTTTAGGCAATTTAGCGATTGAATTAGGTTCATGTTTTGTCAGTCACTTTTAGAGAAATTTTCAGAAAGTAAAATCATTGTCAATTCTATTCGTTTTTTTTCACATCACTAAAATAATTTTATTGATTTAATATTTTTATTCATGTGTAATGTGGCAACCGAAGTGTATCTAAATCAATACATTTTTCAAATGTGCAACACTAGGAAAACGTATAGAATAAATATTGTATTTTGAAGATTTTAACAAATAAACCAGAGTTCCAAAAATCTCTTTAACAACATACACAAATCGTCACTTTATTGGCGCGCGTTCTTTGGCGCGTTGTTACTGTTTTCTCATTGGTCTGAAAGTGATCTCTGGAAACAACGGAAACAACAAATTACGGTAAACGAATTTTCATCTAGGCAAGGCCTGAAATTATATAGCTGATGTCAGAATTACGCCACCATCTGGACTTGAACCTCGCACCTCCTGGCACAGCAGGTTTCAGTTGCGGACTGGAACTACATAATAGGCAAACACACCGTGACGTATTTATTATAGGAGGACAAACTTAGTTGACCTTTCCATAAAAACCTCCCTGGCAGGCAGAAACTTCATGAAGCTTGTTTTCGTCATTTTATATTTGAGTGATAATATTTGCACACCCTGAATGAACGATTTTCGTTTAATATCATCGCCCAATGTTTGGTTACCAATGTGACAATGTGACCACGGCGAGAGTGTGCTTTGCTTGTCTCGTTGCATAACTAGGGCATTGTTCCTAAATCATCATTCACTGTTTTGACATAACGAGTTATATTTCATAGCTTTTGAGACTTTTTAAAAATTTGATTGTAGATATTTTAAAATCATAATCATCTGAGCACACACTAAACTGGCTACTCGTCATATTAACTTTTAAGAAATCTTGTTCTCGACATACAGTGAGATAAATATTTCGTTCATTCCAAGAAAAATAAACTATGACTCGTTATTCATCACTATACTCAGTTTTCTTATTACGTAATATATTACCCAAGAAAGATCTACAAAGTGTGATTTTAAACCTAGTTTATTAATGAATGTCCATTCTGGAAGAGCTTTGGAAATTATTTGGGGCTTCGCCCTTTTCCGAAATTATTCTAGTATTTTTTAACGTTTCTTAAGAAACATTAAAAATTAAATTGTAAACCATACAAAATAACTCCAGACAAATGTTTCCGTTCTTCAGGATTTATCTTTCAAAATCAACAAATTTGAACTCCGATAAATGTTTTCAGGGTAAGAAATAAGATCTGCTTTATGAATTTTTTTTTCAAGAAGTAACTCTGAAATTATCTTATTATTCTGAGTGTAATAGATTCGATATCGTCACAATTTATTCGGTTTTGTAAATTTATTTTAGCAGTTAGGAAAATACAAATTATATCCAACGCCTCCTTTAACGAATCCACTCGTAAGCATACGAGTCTCTTATTTTCCATGGAGTGCGAGAACCTTAGATTTCGCAAAGTACCTCCTACATCCGTCTGCATTGTTTCCGCTTCGCCTTGTAGTGACACTCCATTTGGAGCGCGTGCCAGACGTCATTCAGCGCGCAGTGTGGTCGCGGCGGCGGCGGCGAAAGCGGAGGCGGCCGGGGGCGCTATAAATAGCGCTGGGCTGGGCCGCGCCACCGCCACCGCCACCGCCACCGCCACCGCCACCGCCACCGCCACCGCCACCGCCGACACCACCGCCTGGACCATGCGTAGCGGGTCCACCTGCCGAGCTCCGCTAACGAGGAGTCCCGCTGGCCTCCCAGCCGTCCAGCCTTTGCCGGCCACGCTCAAAGGCCTCTCCCGGCTGGCGTCTTCCGAGGCAGGCCTCGAACCTGTCGCCCCGCTGGCTGCGTTGCACTCGCCTACCCCCTTCCCCCAACAACCACGCCGTCCACAGACCTCCACCCAGCGGGCGGTTTCCAAGACCAGCGCCCAGCGGGCGTCTTCAGAGGCTGGTCTCGCTCGGCCTCGTCACTGTGCGCTGTCAGCCGCTGGGCTCGCCGACACGACCAGCGCTCTCGCTGTGCCACTCGCGCCGGGAATAGCGAGCGATTTCCTCCCCCACAGAGAAAATCCTCTCTGTCACTATTGTCGTACGACGAGAGTAGTCGGGGCATCAACTGATGTCACTGCAGTGCCTCTGATCGGGAGATCCTAGGCTCGTGACCCGTCGGTGGCAGGATTTTTGGTGTTGGCTTGTCAGCTAGATTGAATTCAGTCGCTGTCTGGTGGAGAATTCTAGCGTCTGGCTGCTCTGATCGGTAGTTTTTCGTGTTTTCTCTAATCAATACCAAACGAACACCAGAGCAGTACCCCACCAAACGGGCCACGGACCGCGCATGATCTTTCCTTCCCTTTCCTTGACTTATCCTCACCTCTTACTTACACACACGCCCAATGACGTGCACTTGCTGGGAGTCTGGTCGAGTGCTAAGAGCTTGTCCCGACTGCGGCAGTGCCTCGCTGGTGCAAGATAGTCGCTTGCGCGAAACTCTGCTACCCGACGATAGGACCACCGCCACCTCCCGAAGAAAAAACACTACACTTACGAGACTAATGAAGGGTGTTTTTGTTATATCCAAAGCGAAAAGATACAAACGTTTAGCAGACATGAATCTCTGCGTATATTAGGCAGATGTCAAAAACTATGAACCTTATTAAATACTCTCTCGGTTACTTGCAATTCAGAAGGTCCTATAATTTTATCTCATGTACTAATTGCTAATTCGATGTTGTTGCACGTTTGTTTGCACTACTAGTCTTATCTAATCTCCTAAGGCGATCCAAATGAAGTGTTCTCTATGGTGCAATTCTATGTTACGTTTGTGAGAATTAGCTCTTTCAAATTTTGTGTAATACAAATGTACCAATACCAGAATCTCGTCACTGTTATGAATTGAAAACATTCCGCTAAATGTTCTTTGTGGGGTCAAGCTAAGGGGGATTAACTCATGTGACTATATTCTGCCTTGATACGTTGATTATAATGTAAATATTTTCAATTTTAATGCACCATGAAATGTGTACTCTTGAGAATTTGTCATGCAAAGGCTATTTAATTTAATCGTGTTGGGAGATACCCATTTCGAATGTTAATGAATATTAAGCGCTTTAATTTCGTTAAGTAGTGCAGATTAATGTCAGTATTAAATCGGCTCTACAGAGAAAGCGCACCGAGCGAGAACAAGCCATCCAGTAATGCGAACCGCTCGACCAGATCCGAATTTCAATCTAACTGCATGGAGAAATAGAGCTGAATGATTGATTCAACACATCAATTTACGTTGAAATATATGTTCCTACCACTCGTTTAAAAATGACTTCAGCAATGGCATTGTGATTTCAGGCCTTTGTCATGGCAAACCTTTCCTTCCGAACAGAATTGGCCATTTTTATATATATTTCAAATGTACCTTCACAAACTGTGGGAGAAAACAGTATTTTTGTCACACAACAATACATCATAATTACGTGGATGTCAGAATTCCTTTTGGTTTTGTCTCTTGATGCAGTACAGACAAATGGTTCAATCACAATGAACTAATGTAGAGTACAGACGCAATCAAACAAGATGTGTAAAACGTCAGAGAAATTTGCACGTTCCAATTTACTCGTTAAAGTAGTGTAAAAGAACATATTCGCATTGGTATTATTCTTATTATTCGCATATCCACATTAGTATTATTCTTATACGGGTCTTAACCCTCAGTAGATCGAAGTTACTCGCGATATCGTAGGTGAAGGATAACATGTATTCAGATATGTTGAGCATGGCGATAACCGCCCTTGATTGCATGTCAAATAAATAACTATATTTTCACATTTCCGTTTTTGTACCACTTTTAAAGAACGATAGTATGATGAATGTATTTTTCTATTGATTGTAATGTAGTTTTATTATTATTATTATTATTATTATTAATAATAATAATAATAATATTTTTATTTTTACAATACAATTTTATGTAAACTAATACTTGATATAAGGGTTAATCTGAGAGACGTGAATCTTATTCTTTGGTCTCTTTCCATATTTTCCTTTTGTTTTATGCTCTCGAACAACGCACACTTGTAGTCAGGGCAAACGTTTGCATTTTAACGTACTTACAGTGTGCGGATATCTCGTGAGGGCTCTCAAGTAAAGAAGAAATACGGACATACTTCATAAACAGCTTTTCTGGTCAGGGTATGTAAATATTTTCCTTCTACCTTATTTTTAGTTTAACAGAAAACACTTTTTTTGGTCAAACGCTCAGAGGAGATCCCTTCAGTTTAAAATCAATGTGTGGTATAAAACTATAATCTCCCACAGAACAGTTCATTAGTTTTCTCAATCACAATCAGTTTCACTGATCAATTTTTAATATGAAGTGTTATTTTTGCTAAAAATCTATATTATATTTAAGTTCTACATTAATGTTAAGTAAACAGTGCTAAATTTGTAAATTGTTTATGTTCAGAATTTGGTACAGAAGGTACGCCGTATCTCAAGGGTGAGCGTGTCGCTCACTTCTTGTACGCACAGATATTGTCGACATTTTATCTCTCATTGAGTGTTTTATTCAAATATACAGGATTTCCAACGAGGAAACAATGAAACTTGGAAAATCAGCTCTTAAGTCAATTTTAAGAATTTTTTAATAAACGCCTTCCTAGTTGGATTCTGGGCTTCGTGACAGTGTCCGATATTGATGGATATTCAGGAGAGTCGTGTCCCGGACGCAGTAAGTGGCATAAACAGCTCCGAGTCCAACCCGGAAAGTTGGTAGTCTAGAGCTGGAGAGGCGGCCTCCCTCAGGTTATGTGTGGATGTGCGCTTCGCGTTCCGGTTACCAGTTTCAAGACGTACTTATACGCCCGTTGGGCGTAAGTTGAGGATGTAGGTTGATTGTAAGAGCTGTGCTCACGAGCTCACCCTGGTAAATTACGCGTCGTGTGTGATGGTTGACAACGCAAAGGTTATACCACATCCCAATCAAGCCGTTGTTCCCGTGATTCTTCAGAGGGCTGTCTCCGCCCTGCAGACGCTGACGGACCGTCTACACCTGAGACCGTGTGCTGTAGAAAATAGCCCTCTCCGCGGTTGCCCGCGCAGCCGCCAACACCAACATTCCCCTTCTGGTCCACGCCGGAGTTTCTTGGGTACTCTCGAACCGATAACCCTTTCCATATCTCACCGAAACACCTACCCGTCTTCCTCGTCAATGCTGATGACGCAGTGCGAGTGTGTGTAAAACTGCGTTGATAAATTATTATTAATATATATTGATAAGTTAAATACATTGATTTGACACTGCATACATTGTAACAAAACGTTTCCCAATTTGGTTCATTCATTAAATACCAAGGATGACCGTTCTCTAGATTGAAACAGAAGAAACGCACCAATTGTATGGCATAATGCCTCTCGGCAGAACCCAAGTATCTAAAAAATCAGTCAAAAATTGATACGTACAGTTTTGACCAAGAGTGACACTTTGTATTCATCTGAAGTAAGATGATCTGATTCTATAATTCAAATACGTGTAATTCCCTGATTCTAACATTATGTATGCATTGTTATTCTAACATTGTATATAATACACCTATTAGACACACATCTATTAGATACACGTTAATTACTGAAGATCACTAATAATTTACACAATTAACGAGCATCGAGAGAAAACGTTCATTGGTGGCATTTCCTACCATTCTTGGATCCAGTGTATATTTTGACATTACAGGAGTACGTTAACACGTTTAATATTTCTTAGGAGTGATACATCAATTTATCTTTTGCAAGGTAATGTGTTAAGGCCACTGAAAATTTCTTACAAATCTTGTGTCTTGAAATCTGCTCTGTTACATTGTGTGCTAGTATGAAATTTCATATGAAATTGTGTTTATAAGAATTGTTGTGTATCTATAAGAAGTTTGAAAGTGTTAAGACAATTAACGTTTTTCGTAAGAAATAAAGTGGAATGGAAGGCAATCATAGTTTATGAAAAGAAAGAAATGTTACGTTGGGTTACGGCAAGGGATAATGCAACCTTAATGTTCTTGTTTTCACGCAGAACAAGGTAGTCTAAACACTTAAAGTGTTCAGCATGTGGAAGAGAAAATAATGAAAACTTTTTCGGTCTCACACTTTTCACGATTTAATTAAAATCCGCAGGAAGTGCGAAAAGCCGCGAGAGGAGTGAAAAAAATTAAATTCGTTCTACTAGGGCGAGAGTTAGAAACCGCAGCCATGTCCCATTCGGCCTATTACAACGCGAGTGCTAAGTAAATTTTAATAAGGCTTATGAAATTTCGGGGCTTGGCGTACAATAAAAACTTACGATCTGTGGAGGAGTGTGATTGCAGCCTTGTGCTCTCACTCTCCGAAACGGTTCGTTGGGCACTAGCCTCCGCGAGAGCCAGTTAAAAGAAAGGGCTGCGGATGGGCATCAAGCGAATTTGCGGCCACTTTACTCCACACTTAGTAGCTTTATCACTTCCCTGACACCCGCCATGACAATCAAAAGCCTGCTGTTGTTTTTTTAATTTATTTTATTTTAGACCGTTGTCGTACTGCAGAGTCATAACTGTATGGTCATTGTCAAAATCTGTTTTTCTATTTTACATTAAAGGAAATTTATATTTTTGATTACATTTCATGACGTTTGTTTTTAACAATTTAAATCTGAATAATAAATACATTTAAAATTACAAGCATTATATATTTTAACCAGAAAATAAATACTATATACATTTTTCTAATTTTTTAACACTTTGAAATTTAATAATTTTGTGACACTGCAAAGTAGAATTGTATACAGAATGGATATCAGTATCAATTTTTTAAAAGTTTATTTCTGACAGTTGTGAAAGGACAATCAAAAGCCAGTGTTGTACGCCTGTCTTCAATATTTCCTTACTTTTTAGTCCCTTGGTCTTTGTTCGCATTATCAACTTATGATCTCCAATTATTTATATTTTTGTTTTTATCCTTTACGGAATATTCTACACTTCGTTGCATTCATGTTAAGTTTTTTTAAAGGTTTGTAATAGTGAAAAATGGAAAAAAACCTCCGCCCTGTTTATTTTTTTAACACCTTTCTATTGGCTTTTATTATATCTGCATTAGAATTATTCTAAATATTGAAAAATAAGAAGCTAAATAACAGTTAACATCCGTGATGTATACCACACCTGGAAAACTTTATAACAGATAATGATATTCTGCATACAAATTTGTTGAACACACGTTCCTTGTAAAGCGATGTAATAATTCCGGATAACAATATATACGTGCTGGTATATTTTGAAGGTATAAAATATTTTGAGACCATAATTTACTTGAATATTAAACTTTTCTCCTCTGAGGTTCGAGCAGGTTGCCATGTATCCCTTACCAATATTTTCAGTATTTCAGATTTGTTTGTGCACTCTCTCAGTTTCTCTCAACACATCCCTTTCCGACTTCCTCCACTATCTCTTCCTTCTTTTTTAACCCCCTGCCCCTGCCACCAACCCCCATCTCTCCCCTTCTCTCTCCCCACTCTCTCTCCCCACTCTCTCTCACCCTCATCTCTCCCCTCATCCCCCCCTCTCTTCCCCCTCTCTCCCCTCTCTCTCCCTCTTCTCCCCCTCCCTACCTCTCTTTTAACCCGTCTCCTGTTCCTCACCACACCTCTCTCCCTCTCTTCATTAGCTCCCTTTCCTCCCCTGGCATTTTCCTAGTCTGCTTTAGCCACTGTATTCCTTCCCCAACTCTCTGCCTCCCTCCGTTGCTGTTGTCTGCCCCGCAGCGAACGTAACCTCGCCGCTGCAATGTGAGCCCGTGTAACGCCAAAAAACAAAAACAAAACAAAAAAACACGTTGTCAATCCCTCGGTGCAGACGCCGCCAATGGGCTTTTGATATTCGCGTCCAGCAAGCGCGAAAAAATGTTGATGAGAGCTCGTGTTTTGCTGCTCGCACTCAGTGAGTTTGCTGTTCTACATAGCTCCCGTCTGTTCCAGCGCGAATCCTCTGTATTTGATTCGAGGATCAGGGTGTTTTTTGTAGGGTGGAACACTGGCTAGAGCAATGCCGCTCCTCTTTGTGAAGCGATGCGGTCAATGAGAAAAAGATGAAAGTATCAAACGAGAAGGAGTCTGTGAAATTAATTTGAGTAATGTAACATATTTGTGTACACAATATGAGGGACGAGTGCAAGACAGAGAACAAATCGTTCATGGTTCCAATAATTTTATTAATACTGTAATAAATAATAATGAAACAAATATTTAATAATCGCCTCCAGGCTATGACATTTTCTGTTCTTGAATCAAAATGTGTAATACTGAAATGTTTGTCATAATTTTCAGTGTCAGTGAAAAAGAATTGTAAACAGAGATGTGATTGATGTTAATAATGGTGTAATTATTGTATCCAAGTTAATATCAATTACAAAGATCGTGGAAGTCAATATCGTTGGTAGAAAAGCGGTGGTCTGCATTCCGAAGCAGAAAATGCTTTCCTAATAGACAGTGTTTCCAGGCAAACAAATAATCGTAAAAAAAGTATTAAACATCCGTTGAGTTAATTTTTTCTTCACCAAAACTTCTATTAAAAAAATGAGAAAAGCTCATAGCTCACAAGGCTAAATGGGAAGTTATGCACTTTTTCTTGTCGATTTTCTTCTTCTCCTTCTTATACATACTACGTATACAGGGAATTATATACGAGGTACAGAGAACGTTATGTGGTGGTGTGACAAGTCCCGTTTTCTCGACACAAAAATGCTGAAAAGATTTATGAACTCAATGCTAGAATTTGGGCCTGTTTATCTTGGTATTATGTAATTTCCCGTCATTAGTAAACATCTTAAAGCGTGGTTCTTCTTGATGTCTCACATTTCCCGGAATCAATCGTGTTACGTCAATTTTTGTGTGTGTCACTTTCTTTCAGTGCTTGGCTTCCCACACTACCACTTATTTTTGTATTTCTGCTTCTCTGGCTTTGCGCGAACGGTTCCGATGTCGCTGAGTGGCGACATGAGGTCCCGGCGCGGGCGGGGGGGGGGGGCGTTGACGCAGAGTTCCTCGAAGCGTTGAGGCGGAAATGCTGCAAGGTGGTGCGGTGTGTCGGGATATCGGCGACATGACTGGCGGAAAACAAAAGTCTCGATCTACAGTAGTGTTAAAAAAACAGCATCACCTTTCTCACAGTTGTAGTCTGCAATATAATCCTGAAAATACTCCTCTTGATTTGCAAAAATCGAGGTAATGGAATCAAAATCATCATATAATTCTCATAAAATACATGATTATCAATTTCTACTTATATTTGTTTAAGCTTTTTAAGAGAAGATTAGATTAGGACAGTACAGAATGCCCATTTTCTTTAGGCGATGCGGGTTTTTATCACTACTGTAAAGTAGGATGGGATTGGTAATGACTGAACTGAGGATAGGGTTGAATAACTGAGCCTCGTCCAGCGCCTCCAGCATCCCTTTGCAACGGCGGCATGCATCTATTGGTCACCGCGACGCAATTGTAACAAGACCCACTAACACTAGATGTATATGTATGTGTCAATTACTACTGAAGCGTTGTGTGGCAGATCGAAAATTTGTATTGTAATATTTGCCAATTGTAATAATAATAATAATAATAATAATAATAATAATAATAATAATAATAATAATAATAATAAAATGAAAAGAATATAGAAAAATCAATATAATCCGTTGGAGGTTTGTATACACCACACCTGATACCAATGTCACGAGATTTTAGGAGAGAGGAAAATTCTAGCTCGTGACAGGAGAGAAGGCTCTGATCAGAAACACAGTGTTTAAGGTAGACACATTTGTGAAGTCGCGTGTTTGCCGCAATGTGGACTTTGAGGCGGGAGTCGGAGCGATGTGAGTATCGAGCGGCAATGGCGGAAGGTGCGAGACCAGAGAGCTCAGACGCTTCAGGCACCCTGTTGGATAGGAAACAGTAGCCGGTGGGCGATTGGTCAGAGATATCGCTCGCTCTTCGGCTGCGTGTCACAGCGCGCGCCGAGCCACGCCACCTCGCGGCAGCTGTGAGGTCGTGGAGAGACCTCATTCCACAGAGAGAAACATATTTCTTCTGCCTTTTCGCAAGCTGGTGAAGACTAAAATCTAACTTGACATTGCTTATACCGCATTACGTCGTCTAAATTTCAGTCTCACCGGAAATTTCAGGTTTAAGAACACCCTTGATACTTCGTATGGTACAGTGTTTCGTATTGAATTACTCAGTGGCGGTTTTTGAGGTGAGAGAATGGTGGAACGTTCTCCCATATTTTCTTCTTTTCAACTATATTTTCAAATAATATACTTGCTCTTATGTCAAGTATACGAATTCATATAACAGACTGCACATTTGTTGAGTTGATATCCATGAGTTTTTTTTCCTGTCATTGTTAACACTATCCAGACTTCGTCCGAGCGTTGCTTGATGAAGGAGACTATACTGGGTCGACAAAGCCCGCACTTCGCTCGTTTCCATATCTCAAGGCCCGTTCCAAGAAAATATAATGTTTCTGTGCAATAATTATAATTATATAAAGCCTATGCATTAAATCATAGATTTAAAAATGATGGAATCATTCTGCCCATTGACGAAATATGTCAGTGTAAAGACGAAATGTTACTTATAAAAAACCTAGAATAACATTATAATAGCTTTAAAGCTCTATTATTAGTAAAAATACAAAAATAGTCAAAATGGGTCAGTCGGCTGGGATCAAGATCTACCCAGAGCAGCCAACTGAAAAGTGTAAAATTACGGGCGCCTTTAAGCTATGCAAAACGATTGAAATCAATTGAAATCCTCCTGAAAAGAACTCTCAGCTTCACCTCCTTTCATGTGTTAATCTCCCATTACTCTCAATGCTCCTTCAGCCAGAAGAGGAAACGTTATTTAATGAAGCTGTATGTCAATAGGGTAGAATATCCGACTTTGCTCTGCCATATATTGGGCTTTTTTTCAACCAGAAGACCTGAGAGATGGCTCAGGATATCAATTGGTGTCAGTGCAGTCCCTCTGACCGGAAGGTCCTAGATTCGAGTCCCGACGATGGCAGGATTTTTGACACTAGCTTGTCAGCTACGTGGAATTCAGTCGCTGTCTGGAAGAGAATTTTAGCACCGGCTGCTCTGATCGGTAGTTTTCCGTGGTTTCTCCGATCAACACCGGGCGAATGCCTGAGCAGTTCCCTAACAAACGGGCAACTGACTGCTCCCAATTTTCCTTTCTCTTTCTTGTCGTATCCTCACACATTTACACTAACATGAACTTCACTACCACACATGCCCAGAGACCGGGATCTTAGAGCTTCTCGCTGCTGGCACAGTGCTTCGCTGGTGGGACATACCTGGTTGGGGAAACCTAGCTATTCGACGGTAGGTAAGCGCCGGATCTCGCCATACAGCGAAGAAAGACCACCGCCACCTCCCGAGCAAAACATGCACTACGTTTACAGGACTAATGACCCTAGTAGTTGGCGTGCCCGGATTCACTACCAACGGCTCCATCAATAAATCCAACTAGAAATACGCGTCTTTTGGTGAGTCATGCCTCTGGCAGGCAAGGATCAGGTGGAATCCACGGGAAAACCAAACTGATGAATCATCCCCTATTTGTCTATAGCAGGTAGTAGAATGCATTCTAATTTGTTATATTTTTCATTTGAATAGTTTTATGAATTACTAGGTGTAACTCTTCAAAATGGTGGGGCTTAATCGAACTTCCATATTAGTAATTCTTTGTAATAAATGGTAAAAAACAATTCAATTTCAGTAATGTTAAATATAAGTTTTTTTTTACTTCCAATATTCATTTATTACCAATAATATGTTTTATTCACATAAATTTGTAGTATGGCCTATGTTTTTTCATAATGCATGTCTAATTCTTGATTTATTTTACCAATTGATCGTGGGTTTAGATTGAACTTGACAGTCCTTCTACAATTCATCTCCTGTAGTAACTGGCCCGGAATTATCAATATTTTCAATTCTTAGCGCGGTTCGCAGCCATGTAAATTTAAATCTTCTGCCTCCGCTGATCTCCAGTTTGGAAGCATGCGATTGGGCGGGGAGCTTATTTCCCGCACAAACCTAAGAGAGTAATTGCAACCCCTTCTAATCCGCTCCGGTGCAACTACAAAACCGACTTGTACTGCAACGGAAACTGTACTGCCAGATGTCGTGCCAATAGCACCATATTTTATAATGACTCTGTCGGTTTTAACTTTTTATTCTATACGTAGACGTTCTATCCAAAAAATAATATTTTAAAGCATGTCCTTAAACCAGAAGTAATAATAAGCAAAACACTTTATAGCTTACTTCAGTTGCTCACACTTTACAATACATTCTCGGGGGACGTTGGAAATTATGCAATGCATACTTCTTTTCTGCGTTTCAGAAACATACCCGAGCCGCTACTGAGATAACTTTTGCGCTTTACAGCTCTTTTCACTGCCGCCCGGACCAACGTCCTGTTCATTAGGTCCTTGAGCACAATGGCCCCGGGCGGCCACGCGGCGCCGTCTCCATCTGGCGCGGCCGACGCCACACTCTCCGCGGCGGAGGCTGTTCAATTGCCGCGGCCGCGTCGTCATTCAAACTAATGGCGCGCAGCGCAGTCAGAGCAAGGAAGCTCCCGGCTGTCGCAGCCGCCCAAGTGCTGAGAGATATTTTAACTGATTGGGAGGGTACACGGTCCTTCTTCAGAGCGTTCGAGTAAGGCATGAGTTCGGAATACTTTATAGGCGGAATGTATTCTATGATACCCAATATTTGAGTCTTTCAGAAAGAGCTTAACAATTTCTGAAAAAGTTTTAATTGTTTCATAATTCTTTTTTTATTTACTTAAACTAACATGTGTAAATCAACTATATGTTTCAGTAGCTTCAGAAGAGTTAATAGATATTAATATTTAACGAAACATATGTATTAAAATATATAGGTTTGTTTTGTTGAAGGTGTTAACTTTGCAGGACATGCTTTTGTAAGTTCTAGGATTACAATTGAATCGTTTACATAGAAAATTCTGTTAATTGTTTAAGGAGTGTTGTATGCGTAATATGATGTTAGTTTTGCTACATCTGAAAATGCCACATAATTAATCGGAAGCTTGTTGAAATAATTTTAAGCAGCAATAGTTCTCTATTTACTTTAAATAGTCCACGTCTCTGGAGATAGGACGTTTTCCCACAAGGCATGCGAGCTGACGGAAGTAAAACTTTTTTTAAAATAAACGCTCTTTTAAAAGTTAACTCTTTTAAAACTTGTAACAAGTCTTCAGTTGTTTATAATACTCTAGAGTGATTACTGAAATGTTATTTACTTGAAAGATTATTTTTGTACATTTCCACTGTCTTATCTTCATCAACCACCTATTGTTGGTGTCTCTGTAGCTATTTTGATTTAATTTATTAAATTAAAAATATTTATTTAACAATAAAAATTTAACTTATGTCGAAATAAATACGGATAAAATTATGATTCACGGAAGCAAGAGACAGTGTTTTCATTGTTTAGGAAAATATTGTACCACAAAATCAATTTTTATATCAATATACTTATGGTATAAGATAGAGATGTTGACGGAAGATTTTAATTTGTCTTATTTCACGGAAATAAAACAAAATATCTGTAGAATTTCATTAGTCACGTGATGAAATGTTTTTCGCTAATGGAACGCTTAAAACATACTAGAAAAAAATAAAATAACATTTTCCCTTGTAAATACTGTGGCAAAGATGTGATATATTTTATTTATTATTCTTTTAACTTCATTAACACACAAATATTGAAATTTTATCAAATATACTATTTTCAACCATTATTTATTTATTCGTTAAAAGTTATTTTGAATTGATTGCAGTTGGCATATTTTAGGGAAGCTTGTGTTTGCGGTTTCAGACATCCTCCTGCATCCACACGTTTTTTAGTGAAACGTGGCAAAATGCCCATGCAAGAAACAAAATGAACAAGTCCATTGTGAATCGTAAAAACTGAGCAACGTGAGTTATGTGGTAACGTAGAGATTTGATGGAGGACAATCACCAGGATTAGAGGGTAACTTGTTGAACATTGTCATGTTTCATTAACCTCAGCGCGGTGGTGATGCATTTGCACGTTTGCTTTTACTGCAGTGATCACATCTCCATTAAATTTAGCTTTCATCACATCAACAACTAGATGACATGTT
This sequence comes from Gryllus bimaculatus, assembly GCA_017312745.1. Lineage (NCBI taxonomy): Eukaryota > Metazoa > Arthropoda > Insecta > Orthoptera > Gryllidae > Gryllus > Gryllus bimaculatus. Next base: position 7,216,162 of record BOPP01000051.1, on the reverse strand, counting down.
TCCTATACTAATTTTCATCCGTCGTTCTGTGCACTCATTGACCAAATTGTAAACTACCACAACATTCCTTTTGTCTATTATCCTTCATTCTGTCTCATTCATCTTTCATACTCTTCCGATGTTCTAACAGGTTGCCCGTAACAGTGTTCGTAATCTCCAGAAGATTAAAAAAAATTGTATATTTCTTTTATTATTTCTTCCTTCAGGTTTGATATTTTTAAATTTTAACTTAAGAGTGTCGTTTATTAACTATGACAATTGTTATTTCCTTTTAGGTCTTTGGTATTTTCATTTTGTCAGACTATTTATTTTAAAGATAGAAAATTACTATAAAATAACATAATATGTGATACATAATATATTACATGTGATACATAAAAGTAATAGCAACGTCTCAGAAAATAGTTATTTAAAACTTTACAAAATAAAATTATTTTCCCTAGCGTTGCTCTTTCTATGATGTACCAAATGTAATATATTGATATAAAACAGTTATTTTATAATAATTTTCTGTTTCTTTAAGTAAAAGACCAAGTACAATCGTTTATTAATTAATAATGCTATTTATTTTCAATGTAATTATTACTTGCAGTTTCTTTATGCCACTAGATTCGCTTGTGTGTGCTTCTCTGATTATACGTACACCGTCGTCAGGGAAATTCTCCTGAGGCAAAGGACAAACATTCATGTTGTCAATATCCAGTCGGATACACAATCTTGGGACCGAAGCGGTGTGGTAATTTGCTTTTCCACGGCATGGGCCGTCCAGATGGGAGAATTGAATCTGGCCCAATAAGTAATTCCATTCGCTTAATCAATCTCAGAATTAACCCACTGTCGGGTCCCTAACGATGCAGTCCCGCACCAACTACTCAGCAGAGGGCAGGTGCTTTCTGGACCAACACTACTACTTGTGAACCGGTGAAACCGGTGAAAAATCTGCCTTACCGAAAAGAGCAAATGACTGAAATATATATTTCTGTAAAGATACTCGATAAAACTTATGTTGGAAACAATGTGTGGAGCGGGTAGAACATTTGAAACCAACCGTCATTGTCACGATGGATATCGTACGTTACTTTGCATACGACATACTATATTTACCCTTCTTACATGTATTATCAACTACGAACTTCAAAATCATATGTAATAATAGTTGTAACACTATTTAATTGATCATTATATTACTTTATTGTTCCACAATTTGTCTATTTTTAAAATCTATTATTTGTTTCATATTATCTACATCTAAGAAAATAATAATTGTAACTTTGCCTGTTTGTTTCTGACATTTGTCGTTACTTCCTCATTGATTACAATCACTTTTCGATTATATGGACTTTCTTTTAATTTATTTTAAGACACGTTCATGAAAAGTTCTGATTTGCTTTGATTTTAAACTGTGTATAATTGTAGTTTTATTGCATTCACGGATATTATACTGTCACATTGGAATGTGTGCTTCATTAAATACGCACTCTTTATTAAGTCTTTTTCGCCACTTCTAAGGTAACACGACTAAAAATAGTGTTAGTTGCTACTGACAGTCTGCTTGATCGGACCTATTTTTCTTTTGTTTTGTCAATAGAATTGAGGATTGAATGTGATCCTAAAAATAATTGCCATTCAGATAGTTCTACTGAGTATTTCTGGCATCTCTCTTTGTTCGTTGATTAGTTACTTTCAAAACATTATCAGTATAATTACTTAATAATAATTAATTTACAGTAAATTACTTTATTTGAAGAATTTCTAGAAAAAGAATGAGATAAAATAAGCGATCTATAAATAAATAAATAGATTTTTGACCTATCTGCTTGTTCTTGACAACACTGCACATCACATTACATCCCATTCAAACAATCATGGGATCCACTAGAAAGAAGAAGGAAAAGGAGGCTTTGTGCTTTATATAAAAAAAAATTATAGGCAAACTGTCTTGATGGGAATTCAGAATGAACTACAGAAATCAATATATTTTGGTAGAGAGAACTATAATCATAAAATTGTCACAAAAACGCAGAGAACAGATGCAGGAAAAATTTTCATTCCACAATCGCACTAAGAAAATGAAACAGTTTGCTGACTAGAATTTTCCCAATTATTCCTCGCAATGGACATAGCCTAAGAAATATGTTATAATTATTTTTGTATCAGTAAATTAAGCAAGATGAGAATCTTATTCATTAAATAAAAACTTAAGTAGCTTGTGTCGTGCAGTTAACTGTTATAACTGGTGTCGGAGGGTTTTGAAACGCAGGACAGTGCAGTGCAAGAAAATACAGTGTTGTTTATCACCGTGCGATGTGGTGCATAACATTAATTTTATCTTCATCCTAATGATTATTAATAATATTGTTATAAAAAATGAAATTCATTTATTTTGTTATGAGTTAGTGCCACCGAGATGTACTGTACTACAGTTAAATGCATTTTATGACCCCTTGTTCTATCTTCTTCCGCCCTCCCATGGCTTGACCCTTTCAACGCCTCACCCCGGCGTCTGGCCGCAAAGGGACCAAGGCAGGCACCTGCAGCGAGGCGCCGAGCGCCGCGTTAACATTCCACCGCGAAGACTGCGGCGCTCCGAGGGCCCAACCCATCC
>BOPP01000051.1:7199206-7213538 GCA_017312745.1 Gryllus bimaculatus | reverse complement strand
CGTCCCTGCTCCGTCCCGGCCCGCCGCGACACGTGTTCGGGGCTTAGCCCGGGCAAAGTTGCTCGTCCCAGTTGCGGCGAGTTGCGAGTAGCGTATCTGCAGCTGCGCCCCTTCCGCGTCGCCTAGGAGAGTCCGAGCAGCGCCACCCAGAAATTTGCGGTTAGGGCGAACCGAGTCTTTCTACCTGTGGGCACCAGCGCGCGTTGGGAATCGAGTTATTCAATTAACAGCCGCATACCGATCAGAGGAGGGTCATTGACGGGATCCAGTGTATTGTTTTCTTGTATCATCTTTTTAGATCAGAATTTATTGTTTTAGCATTTACGACTTTTATTATAGGAACCTTTCTTACCTCTAAAACCCGATTTACGATCTTTCAATTCACAAACTATTTGGGAAGTTTTAGTGAACGCACACATGCGCACAGTGTTCAGCCACCATAAAAAGTCGCGATCACTAAAAGTCCAGGAATCTTTATGTTGAGAATTATTTGTCCACCACAAATTCAACATGGATCGTCCGGTATTTGAACCAAAGTCTCGGCGGTTGAAGGTTAACGATCTAACCTTTACACCACTGCTCGTCTGACTGACGTTTCGGTTGAAATGGGAAATATTTTCAAAAAAAAATATCTCCCAGTCAGTCCTGATGATCCAGATTGTTACGGCTGTACTGCTGTGCAATCTCGGCCCGAAGGATTGCGGGTTCGAGTCCCGCCTCAGGCATGGTTGTGTTTGTCTTTTCACCCCCTACCATCAACATATCATAGCATCTTCACAATTACCATACCGTTAAATGCAATAGTGGTCCCTATTGACGTTAATGTTGATTCGACCTTAAGTAAAAAAATTAAAATCTCCCTATTTTTAAAGACAGTTTATATTACTTTTTATGAAAACTAAGAAAATCATTTCCATGAAACGTTGCGCGTAAATCGGGTCTAAGTGCTTGTTTCGTCTTTCAGTTCTTATGGATGTGTACAAAAGAATTCGAAGCCGTCGCCATGTGTAATCGCTTCCTGGAAACTCCGACGATTTCCAACAGCCAGACGTGTCCATATTCACGTTGTAATCTTATTTTAGTGCCTATTGATGAAGAGAATTGTTGTGCTTTCTCAGTAACTTGGTGAATTTTCAACTGTAGGACATGGCCGTTGTCACTCTGAAGCACGGCCGCAAGTTTTCATACGGAATATGTTCAATATTTATGTATGACCTTGTGATTCCCCGTATTATTATTATTATTATTATTATTATTATTATTATTATTATTATTATTATTATTATTATTGTTATTATTATTATTGGTGTTGGTGTTGTTGTAAATATATATTTCAAATGACGCAGAAGATACTAGATTAAATGTTACACCTTTTCTTAAAGTCAGAACTATTTTCCCAGCTTTCTTTGTTAAATGGCTCAGTTGAAGTGGTTCCTCATATAAAATATGAGATATACATATTTAAATATGTGACAAAAATAAGTATATATTTGTTTTAATATTTACACACAAATATCTATTTCCGTTTTAGGAGAATTTACAACAAATGCGAGTGACAAGTTCAGCCGAATCCATGTGTTTGGAAGTTGATTGTCTCATTTGCAATGCAGCATTCCATCTTTTAATTCCATATTTGGAAAGCACTGCCATCGACTCAAATTGTTCTTCCTACCGGCACAGCACTGAGTCCCATAGTTGCTGCCGTGTCCAGGAATCACTGCGCTGCCAGCGGTAGCTGTCGAAACTCCACTATCGACTGGCCGGCGTCACGTGCGAGCTTTATAGATTACAGAGTGTATGTACACACTGCAGGTCAACTTGAATAGTGCACCAGCCTGTGGCGGCAACCGCTCGTCACTAGGGTTCGAATTCAGGGCAAGGTACGGCTGTGTTCGAAGTGTACTTGTAGCGTGGAAGGCAAAGACACGTCATCACGTATTGCATTATTAACTTTTTAAATCGTCATCTACCGTGCCAAAATTGTCCAGAGAATTCATCTGTCAGTTCCCCGCATTATTTTCTTCTTTGCGCTGACCGTAGAATATGAAGCTATATGTAACAGTACACCGACTTTTTTTACCACTCAACTTTTGCGTGCTTTTGTAAGAGTTGGATGCAACAAGGAATAAATGACGTTTTAGAAATATGACACTAAAACACACGCCTGGACATGTAACACATAAATTAAATGGTTAATTGTCCGTAACTTTATTGAATGTTGGATAGGGTAATGTCATCAATTCTTAGAGCGGATCATTTATTTAAAATCATAGTAGTTTTGGTCCTTACGTATATATTCGCTACGTCTCCATTTGCGCTTTTCCCTCTGGAGTGAAATTACATTTGAATCCGAACTGGCACTGTTCGTCAGGGAAACAGATCGGTCTCTCGAATGGAATGATTATCTCTCTTTGAGCCAAGTTCAAAGCAGAAATGATGCTTTGGTAAAATGTGAGCGATTGCCACCCTATCGTCATAGTAGTATACAATGCACGTTTCATGTCAATGGAACAGCATGGTAAAAATATAAAACTGACGAATATAATATAACTCGTTGATGATCGAGTTCTCTCTGCCCAGATTGACGACATCGTGTCCCCCCGTTATATTTGCAGCTGATGCCGTTCCACAGGCAAATCGATCAGGGGCTTCGCAGTGAAGAGCTTTTTTGTTGTTTTTTTACGTACGCGTAAACAACACGAATCGATTTGAGATGATGGCGTGAGAGGATTACTCGTTGATACTCTTGATCTAGGATGTGCTGCAAACAAGCCCAGTGTGTGCCTTTTAAAAGGGATATTACAACATTGAAACATAGGAACATGATTACAGAGGCGGTTCGCCATTGCCTTGCACTAGATGGATGATGGCGAAGTAGGTTGAGGGCTGAAAGATAGAAAATGAGTGATTATGTGGTGAAGAGATGACCCAAGGACGATGTAAAGAGAGACACCCCTTAACCCTTAACCGCATGACTTACGCGGAACTGAAACCCGCAATCATTCAGGGAACGTTTCTACTGTAACGCTTTTATTTATTCAAATATTTAACATTTGATTCTATTGCTCTACTTGGGCAGCCATTTGTAACGCTTTTCTCCACTCAACTAATATTTTATTATTTTATACCTTCATTTATTAACTTTCTGTAAGATGGGTGGCCATTTATAACTTCATACTTTCTATTGATATTAACAATACAATTATTTTTATCGTTGCCCTGCTATGCTCACAGATTCTCTCAATGTGATCATATTAATATATTGCTAATTTTGCTTTCAAATTTAATCATGGGTTTCGACTAAAAACATTAATCGTCTTACCTCTTGCATGAAGACGTGCAATTATATTTTTAAATCACGCTTGCTGGAGGTTCTGCAGAACAAACTAAGTATTAAATTGATGGCAGGTACTGTGGATTATCAGCCTTTTATCTATAAAAAAATGTTGAATGTGCAAAATTACATTGTTTCCATAACACCATTTTCTTGTAAGAAAATATCCTATAAACAAAATGTAACAGTTCTTGGAATATGTTCATTTTTGCTCCATATTTAGTTACAACTGATTTGTTTCGACTGTTCAGAAAAGCCGGCGGGCTGTTAAAACCTTAAGTGCACCGGCTTTTAAGAGAGGATTTTCGTTCCTCTGTTTTATTATCACAAGAAGATACAACAGCACAATGTTATGAAAAATATTAATGAACTTTCTCGTTACATGCTCGAAAAATATTAATTAACTTATTTATAACTTTCTCGTATGACATTGCATTTAGCGAAATGCAAATAAAGTATGTTTGTAATAATTTAATTCCTTTATTTGAGAATAATAGGTAAGATCACACGGATTGATTTTAACAATCCTTTTCTTGTCTCAAAACTATGGTCTGGCAGTCCTTTGGAGGCAATGACTTTTCTTAAATAGGTAAGCAATAAATAATTATGTAAGTTGTTAGTAAATATTGAAATCTGTAGTTCAAAGTACTGCAGAAATGTAGAGTGTGAATGGGAACTGTATTTGCAGTTCCAGTTAAGTGAAAATAATTTTGGTATCTTTATTTTAAATATTTTGATGTCTTACTAGCAGAGTTGAACAACATTGTTGTCTTTTTCTTAGCGAAAATTTGATATTAGAAACTGAGCAAAAAATCCAAATAATAGATTGTTGTAAAATTCTGCCTTGATATACTGTGACCTTTTGAACTTATTCCCATAGTGATTACATATTGATAGTAATGTATGTTTCTGCTTTTTAATTTTCTGAGAAATGAATTAATATCACGTAATTTTTTTGTAATCTTTCTTTTTTAGCAAACTTGAACATGCATTAATTTGACATTCTAACATACATTTTAGAAGAATAACTATACGAGAACTGCGCATATGATATCTGAATATGCAATACGAATCTTTGAATGAAAATTATAATAACAGAAACGTCCACATTAGTTGATTTCTAAATAAAGAGGAGGCAATCCATTAACACATGAATGTTAAGAAATAGTTCACATAATCCAATATGTCATTTAAATCCAGATTTTTCCTTGTTGTCCTCGTTGATTATATTTTTGTGGCGTTGAATTCCAAAATCAAGGGCGCGTTAACGATATGTGTAACTGGAACACGCACGGAGCGCGCTTTATGTGTGGTAAGCACACACCATCGCGTGAGGGTGCAGCACGCACAAGGCACTCGCTGAATTATTCCGTGGCTCAGAACCACGCTGTGAATGCGCCCGCAGCCGAAGCCTCCGTAGTCCCGGATGTATTGACGTTTTTTATGAGACCGGCTTTGTTGAAAGGGAACCAGCCAACATTTTCAGTATTTTCTTTTTTCTCTGTGGCGAGGTTGGTTAGATAATGGCCAGTAACGGTAATATCAAGATTTAAAAAAAATACAACTCGCCTAGATTTTAAATTGGAATATCGATAATAATATTCATTATATATTTTTTTCCTCCTTTTAATGTAATGTTTTGAATTCGTAATAAATTTCATAATTTCTTACATAATTATACGTAATTCTAAGAGTTGCCTGCCCTATTCGCAGAACAAGAAAGGTAACGATTATTACAAATAATAGTTATTTTGTCTTCCAGCTCCTTCCATATCGAAAATGAAAATGAAATGTAACTCGTACCTGAATTTTCTAATTTACAGTCAGAAAATAGTATTGTTTACAAGAAGTTTACAAGTATAAAGAATGAATTTGATGAGAAATTAGAGTAATTTCTCTATATAATGTGACTCAAATTGTGAAAGTAGTCACAAATTGAATTTTTTATCACGTGATCTTTTGGTTACGTGATAATTTTTCCAATCATGCCAAAAATGGTTCTGAGATTTTGTTGAGATACATGTATTTATGAAAACGTTAGCATAGTTTTCGTAGCTATTCAGGCAGTGTAAAATAGATATTTAATAATATTCCTAACCATTTTTGTATATAATTGTCAAAGAATAACTATGATCCACCTAACATGGCTACTGAAATTGTCAAACATCATGAAATATGACATACATCTAAAACGGAATTTCTATGTAGCACATGAACAAACTATCATTCAAGAATGATTTAAGTGAGACATTAAGTTGTGAAGAAAAATGACATTTTAACCCCTTTGACTAGCAATATTAATTTTTATAGAAATTTTTATTTTCTTTGTATATTCTGACTTAGTAATGTATCTTTCGTTCGCAGCTCCAAAACTAGTACTATAACGGATTTGATATGGTGCTGGGACAACTGGGATAGATGTGTCTCATTGGTATTCTTAGGTGGACGCATCTATTCCAGTGGTACGTTTTGGACATGTATATAAAATTTTCTTTCCAGAATAATACTGCTATTTACTGCATTTTGAATAAAAGGTATAATAAAATAATAGCAAAGATTATAAGTTATTGATAAAGTCTGGCTTACGTTATTGTTTTCAACATCTGAATCGGAATTTTCTGAATTACTGCTTCCTATATAATTGCCATCAGCTACAGAACCATCACTACTACAGTGGAGATATTACACTCTCTCCTCATAAAATGTTTCCAATTGAGACAATTGATTTTTCATTGTCTAGAACTTTAGTAGCCCTCTTGTTATCGGATCTCATCTCAATCAATGAGAGAAAAGAAATAAAAATCAAGTCGCAGTACTAAAGATTAATACTTCAGAGTACCTTTCGACTCGATAAAAGAAATATTGTAACCAGTAACCATATAATTGCTTAGATATCTTATACAAAGGAAATAGGGTAGTATACAAAATACGTAACGCAATTCATGATTGAAAATTAGTTATTTTATTCAAATTACTATGTATAATTGAACGTAAAATGCTGCAAAACCTAGATCGCTTTACTCAGCAGCAACAATGGAACATCAGTCCACTGAAATGCTAAAATGTTTTATACAGTGAACTAATAACAGATAAAATGGGCTATATTCCATCTCAATAAGATTATTTTATACCTATAAAAATGTAAACTGCTTCCACCACACAAACAAATCACTTACGTTACCTGAAATCAAATATTTTGGAGGCCGAAGTTTGCTATCTTAAGCTTCATTCTTTATTTATTTGATGTTGGAGTTTGCTGAATCTCCCCCGCGCAGAAATATTTTGGTCTCGGAATTCCGCAATTTTCAAGATGTTTAAGGCGGCGATCGCCTCGGGAGATGGCTGGAAGGACGCCACGCCACGCCACGCCACGCCACGCCGCGCCTCGCCACGCCACGCCACGCCATACCACGCCACGCCATACCACGCCACGCGACGCCACGCCACGCCCACGCAAATACCACGCCATACCACGCCGCGCCCATACCACGCCACGCCGCCACACCCCGCCATGCCAACCGCGCCCCACCTCGCTACCGCACGCCGCTACGCAACGCTTTTGCAAGGCCTCGCTATGCGCGCGCTGAGATCTATGTCTTCCCCAGCACGCACTCCACCCCCCCTCACCCCACCCCACCCCACGTACCGTCACGCCGTGCGCCACCTCGCCACACCACGCCCCGTTTCAGCATGCCACACCACACGACGCCAAGCCGCGCAAGGCCACTGCACGCCACGCTGTGCCTTGCCATGTCTCATTGAACCACGTCACGCAACGCTATGGTTTGCCCAACATTGACCATCGACAACTTCAGAGCCCCACCTGGTTTGGGCCCGCCTCTCGCCCCTCGTCACACGCCTCACGTCCACCACACTTCTTCCCCAGTCTACTGACCTCCGCCCCGCGTCCCTCGACACCGTCACTGTCTCCGTTCCCTCCGTTTCAGTCTTCGTCCCTGTCTCCATCCACGTCTCTGTTTCCGTCCCCGTTTTCGTCGCCGTCCGTTTCAGTCCCCGTCCGTTTCAGTCTCCGTCCCTGTTTCGACCCCGTCCCTGTCTCGACCCCGTCCCTGTCTCGACCCCGTCTCTTTCTCGACCCCGTCTCGGTCTCGACCCCGTCCCTGTCTCGATCGCCGTCCCCGTCTCCATCTCCGTCTCCATCCCCATCCCCGTCCCCATCCGCATCCCCATCCCCATCCCCCCTTCCACTTCCACTTTCACGTTCGCGCAGTCCCCCCCTTTTGCTCCCTCGTCCTCGCCCGCCGCCCCCGCCTCCTCCCCGCCCACGCGCCGCGCGCCGCTCGCCCATAATCTGCGCGCTATTTACGGCGGGCGGTAACTCCACGCGGCGGTAAACGAACGGCGGCGGGCGATAAGCCCTGCGGGCGGGAGAGCGCCCAACGCCCACCTCCCACCGCCCATTACCCACCAGCGCTGAGAAAGCGCAAGGAAGCGGCTAACCGCTACTAAAGATGAGATTCCCATCCACCTATCCGAACAAGATTTGTTTTTTATAGTCAAAATTGAAACTATTGAATTGTTTTTAAATTTCCCCGATTTTCTGGAAATTTAACAAAATCCTAGACACCTTTCATATGGTCAGAAGCTGACACTTTTTCCCTTTCCTGCGCGCATTAGAAAACTGAAATGTAGGTATTAAACATTTATTTATTAGCTGTTGCTGGGATTCTCTGGTTTTGTTCCCCTAATCAGAATGACAGAAATATTTTCTGGCATATGTTTACATTCCCTGCATATATGTTTTTTCGTTCACTAATCACCTCTCATTGGAAAAGATGGATATCTATGGTCCATAATGTTTTTCAAACAGAAAGCAATATGAATTATATAATATGATACAAATTTAACCCCGAACAGAAACTGATAAAATCCAGCTAATTATCAAATTTTCACAGCAATCACATATCAAGACTTTCATTGTAATACATATTATATAAGGTATTTGTAAGGTAAGGTAAAGAGCTTTGACAAGATAAAACGACTTTGAAGTTTATAACTGAGCTGCACTATTCAATATTTCCTTCTTTTATGTAATTCAGTGAAATCTCAAAGCAGCCTAACGCACAGCGCTCTACAAACGAATTTCTCGGTGCAGATGTCAGCTCTTGCTCCTACCACGCTCTCAATGGAACCCGAGCTTCTCTGAAATGGTGCGCCGTACAGCTCGAAAGGAACATTATTATTGCTCCGAGTGCACGCCAGTGCCGCCAATGCAAAACGCTTCGTCTTTCGCTCTTCGTTTGATACACATCTCTTGTTGCAAACTGCAGGAAGAATATATCTTCCTTGGTAATGTAAGCTTTGTAATGTTTGATATAATTATCTTTTTGTAATACGTAAGTTTAATTTATAACAATTCCATCTTTTTTATTGAGTTGTTTATGCTGAGTCGGTAGATAAAAACAATGCAATTTGAAATATTCAAATACATTGAAATATGTTGTTAAAATACCTGTTGAAAATGAGATAGCCGTCTCTTGATAGAGATTCATTTGATATCCGATGAATTACGTCACAAAAACAAGCTTTGGAGCAAATAATAGCTGCTAATTACTGTTCTTTTCATTGTTTCAGGTAAGCGGATCAGTACCTTCTGTATTGTGCCTGATCATAAAATGATTCTTTGCAAACAAAGGTGAAGGAAAAGAAAAAATGGGTAAGTTCTGAATTATTCACACAGTATATTAGTGTCATTCTACGTGTTGGAAGCGTTTTTACACATTGTGAGCTGCAAGAAAGCGATAACGCTTATAATGTGTTAAAGCTGTGAAAATATTTCATTGATGATTAATCTATTGCATTACTACATTTATTTTTAAGAAAGCGATAACGCTTATAATGTGTTAAAAGCTGTGAAAAATATTTCAGCGATGATTAGCCTATTGCATTACTACATTTATTTTTAAAATGTTTTAAAAGTGATGTTGGAGATCAGATGCTTTGTATTGTTCCGGACTGTCCCGAAGCCAAACAGGATTTTTTGTTATTCTGACTCGCCTCGTGTCCCCAGCGCAAAAATTCATTTGTATTTTGTATGAGGCTCGTGAGTGGGCCGGCGGCACTGCATAACAACAGCATCGCCCGGAAGCGAGCGACAGGGCGCGGCGCGGCCTGCGACGCAATATCCGGCCGCCCAAACACGCGCTCCTCGGGCGATTGACTCGCTAACAGCTGCGTCACCACACCTGGCGGGCGGATGGGAATTCGCTGGAGGGGAAGTGTCAGGGTGAACATTATCCGGTGAAGTGGCGGAGGCGGTAGGTGTGGCGGGAATGGGAGGATAATGGCGTGGTGGGACGGGCGGGATGAGAGCGGAGTGGGATGGTGGGGGGGCAGGGATGAGAGGGGAGTGGAAGTGGGTTGGAGCGAACTGTAAAAAAGGAGACAGGACGGGGGAATCGGAGATGAGGAGAGAATGAAAGTTGTTAAGACAGAAAGCGCTCACTGGAATGGAAAGGAACGGATGAGGATGAAAGAATCGAGACGTGAAGAGATAGAAGTAGGCGGGTGAAGGAGAACGATAAGAGAAATGACGCCAGGAAGAATGAAAGTGGTAATATGCGGAAGGAAGCGACTGAATGAAAGGAATATCTGGAGCTGGCGAAATGTTGGCTGGAGAAAAGAGTGGAAGTTGGCGGGAAGAACAAAGGGAAGGTGAACCAATAGTAGCGTTTCTAAGCGTTGGAAAGGTTAAACAGCGGAGATGGGTGTACATAGTGAAAGGATAAAGCAAACGTGAGATGTGTCGGAAACGCCTAATCCAAGTGCTCGTTACAGTAGGTTTCGAAAGTGTGTATACGTAGAAGGGGCTACATGAAATGTGAAGGGATAATCAACAATGTCATCGAAAATACGGTGAAAGTTGGAATGTTTTAAAATATAGGTCAGGAAAAGGTACGAACACAGGCGTAAGCTACTCTGCTGTGGAGTGATTAATAGATTCAGTAGGGTGGGGTGTAATGACGAGTAAGAGAACTATGTGTAAAGTGACGGGCAGTTCTGATGATGCCATACCGGGAGCCGATTTGTACGACCTAAAGCCAATCGTGGTATCGAGTACACGAATGCAGAGAGCTGGGATACTTATTGCCCAGCAAGACTCAAATTGTGCAGGAAGAGCCCGGCACTGGAGGCATGGGCAAGTCATGAGATTCAACCGGTCGAACACGTGACTAAAGACAGAAACTTCGGGGACATAGGGGAAGATTCAAGATAATAACTTGATGCTAATGAACACATGGAGGGATATAATATTTCGTAAGTATAACGAAGTGAAACGCATCATTTCCCCATGGTTAGTAGGCAACTCATCATGCTTTGGTGTTTGGCGGGCACATGCCCTTTACGTCAGAATGTGACCTGCCACACTAGTGTGTGTTGGAGAAAATGTCACATGTGCAACTTCTTTAAATTAAATTTATTGATATTTAAATTGAAGAATGTGATTCCCTTTGATATTTCTACCTTCTCCAGAAGGTTGTAACAATTAATATTAATATATTTACTCACAATGTAGAATTCCATATTTTATTCTTACACAACACAAAATTTTTTATTTCTTGTATATTGAAAGCCTACAAGCTATCGCATCAATGTTTTTCCTACGTATTACAGTACACCTATTAATATAGTTATTAGCAAATGTTGGAAATATAAAAGAAAGCTTATTTCTCCACCACACACGAGAGCACATTCTAAAAGAAGTGCTATGAACTTTAATATCCGAGATCAAATGTCTTTGAAGCAGAGGGATTGATATCGATTTGAATAAGTACGGTCAAACGCAGTTAAATAGAACACAAAGAAACATAACTCACTCTACTTTGATATTTTCCTGAAATACGAAATACGAGGATGAAACAATAATTGTATATACATTTGTGATAATTAAAATCAATTGCACTCAATACATTATTTTTCTTTCCGGAGCAAAAAGGCTGCAGGAAAGGAATACATAATCGCAGTTAAAATGCGGTGAACGGTATGGATTTATTTTATTCATTGCCTCTCCTGGAATGAATTGCAAATGCTCTTCAGCGTGTCGACTGTCGAAGATTATTTTTGTGGCCATAATAATTTGACCTTTTTTAACATTTCTTGTTGTGTATCACACTCTTTCTTGTCTTGAATCAACTTCTTACAACTGTTGAGGCAACATTAACTAATTATTTAGACTACTTCACCCTTAATTTTCCTCTTGACTGCCAGAGCGGAAATAAATCTACAAATTGGATTTACAAAATTTCATATAGAGCTAGTATGGTTTCATAAAAAGCTATTAAAAATCAGTAGTTAGATCAAACACTTGCAAAAGAAATGTATCAGAACAATTCAATCCAGACTTCCATATATTGTCGGTGCATGCATAGTGAATAATTGATGTGTCACTGAAAAGTAGAAATCTGGCAAGATTGATTAAATATTGTATAGTACATATAAAATTTCGTGATTCAAAGGAAGAGAAACACCTTTAATGGATGGACAATGAGCAAGTGAAAATGTAATTCACATGCAACTATTATCAATTGTCGTTAGACAAATACCATATGAGCAAATAAATCAAAATTACGTGTGCGATGATTTGAACTCGACAGTGTCATTATTTTCATCATATATAAATTATAAAAAAAATATATTTCGAAAAAATAATTAAAAAGTGTTTTTTGTCAAGTGAATGCATCATTTGGTTAAATAAATTATTTTAAAATTAAGTTCTCTATTATTTGCCACAATGTCTTAATGTAACAGGTGCCACATTTTAAAAATTACTAAACTCGTTTTACTAGTAGGCTCCTTTGATTAGATACAAAAAATTCAGATATCAGGTTTTTGAAAGTTGTCAGTGGCCGGTGTTTGGGAGTGGTCGGTGTTTGGGAGTGGTCGGTGTTTGGGAGTGGTCGGTGTTTGGGAGTGGTCGGTGTTTGGGCGTAGTCGTGTGTTAACGAGCTAGTGGATAGATGGATGGTTAAACTCCCAAGCGAGTGAGTGGCGGTTGCGCGCGGTGAGAGGGTGAGCGAACGCGCGGGCCTCGTGGGTGCGTGAACAAAAGTTGGCGCTAGTCCCTAGTGGGCTGCAGTCTACGGCTCCATCAGCCGGTGCTTAGCTCGTTTGTCAGTAATTAATTGGCTTACGGGCTTAAACACTTTGGCAGCGGCGTCTGGCGGCACATCAGACCGCAGCGGCGAGCCGTCTGTCACACCCCTCCGACCCCGCCCTGCATCACAGCCTCACCGCCGCCGCCGCCCCCACCACCAGCTCCTCCTCCACCACCACTAAATCCACCGCCGCGGCTCTCGGTGCGCCCGATTTAGACTCCGTTTACACTTTGTCCCGCGTTTGATTACCCGAGTTGACACTAGGCTCCGCCACTCTCTCACGCAGCATTTACGCAAGGCAGTGCTCTCGGTGCGTCCATTATGTAGCACCCTCAAGCACACGCGGTGCCGCCGGCTGTATTAGTAAAGAGCGTGTTCAAAGTTTGTGTACTAATCATAAAAGTGCGCGAACGGTCTCTGGAATATTTTACGCATTAGCTGGTTGCTGATATTACAGTTGCAGAAGCGATCGAAGATGAAATGCCTGGAGATTTTTTGCGAAAGCAAGAATTTTACCACAAGTTTTCGGCGTTAGTTTTCGAATAAGTGACTTTCCGAATACAAGACTGTAAATAATGATTTTGCAATTTCGTAATTTTCCTACCATCAAAATTATTCACGCATAGAGTTTTGTGATAGATATATACATGAAACAATGGAATACATATATCTAACGAGCAATTTTAAACATCAATGTGTTTCAGAAAACAGTCCAAACTTAATCAGTATCAGTATTAAGGCTTTATTCCAATCACTCTCTATTCAAGATTATTCTTAAACTATAACGTCTAATCGTTTCGTGTACATGATCTATGTCGCAGGTCTGTTTTCATTCCTCCTCCGAAATTGTGTTTAACATTACCACATTTTTCTTGTCTTCAGTTGCTACGTTTTTTGCAAGACGTAGATCCATAACACACGTCTTCAACATTATACATAATATATTCCATTCTTTACCCTCCATATTATCCTCCAGAATAATATTTTAAGAGTTTAGAGATAGCACACATATATTTCAGATCTTAATGCCCAGGCAGACTAAAATCTTTATTCTCTTCTTTAGTAACCAGAATTATTGTCTATACTTTGAAAGACTGATTTAAATGCATGAGTTATCGTGACATGAAAAGAATAATACGATGACAGAATGTAAAGCTGAAAAAACGGGAATACTTCAAGAAACCCGGCCGTGAACCCGCTTTGTCCGCCAACAGTTCCACATGAATCGATTGAGATTTAAATCCCCGGTGGAATGAGAGCGATTTGATCCCCGCTCCGGGCCGCCCCTTTGCCGTGAGCAATGCGTCCACCACTTCAAGACGTGTCCTCCGCGGCCGGGCAGCGGCAGCAGCGAACGCTGGGCCAGCGACCGGGCGCCGTCGTTTTCCGGCCTCTGCACGCCCCCTCGCCCGCCCCCAACCCAAAGCACTCGCTAATGGATTGGCGGCGTCCGCTGGAGGCGTCCTTCAGGCAGGCCGCTCCACGCCCCCCCGCTCGCTACCGCCTCGCCGCCCGTCCTCCTCCATCCCCACTGCCGTCCTCAGCATTCCCCGCCGCCGTCTCCTGCGCCATCCTTAACGCCCTCCTCGTCGCCATCCGCACCACCGCCCAAGCCACTCTTCCGTCTGACATCATTGCCAAAATCTACATTCTCGTCTTGAACCTCCAATTAATCGACTCCTGTCCTCTCCTCGTGCACTTCAACGCCCTGAAAGGTCAGGACCCACGCGTAAAAAAGCCGCGGCGAAGATCCGGTTGCAGAAGATCCGGTTGATGCGGGTGGGGACGGCCACAAAGGGGTGGAGTGTGGCGGGGAAGGGCGGTTTGTGGCGGAGAAGGGCGGTTTGTGGCGGAGAAGGGTGGTTTGTGGCGGAGAAGGGCG
>BOPP01000051.1:7160991-7198724 GCA_017312745.1 Gryllus bimaculatus | reverse complement strand
AATAAAGCGGAGGGAGGCGGGTGCGGGGCAGGGCTGAGTGGGTCGTGGAAACGGGCATGGGCGGGTGGCGGGGTGCGGAGCGAGTGGTCGGAGCCAAATGAGGTGCTGCCGAGCAACAAGTGCGAGGCGCCTTCGCCTCGCAACTGCGCGTGCGCTCGCGGAGCAGATCTTGAAATGGCCTCCACAGAACATGTTTTAGCGGCGTGGCACCACTGACCCCTACGGTTAATTGCTCCTATGCGCAATTGAATGGCTCAGTAGAACTAGAAACAATCCCACATTTTTTGTGAACTTGAATTAATAGCATTATGGTAAACTTCAAATATTTTTATTGTAATGTACCATGTTATTTAAATCCAGTATGGATTTTTATGCAAGTTTACTGTAATTAAAAGTTAAAAAATGTATTGAGTAATATGTGAAAATTTCAGATAAAACTCTCTTGTTATCTCAGAACGGTGTCTGTATAGCGCTTGTTCTACTGAGCCCTTTAATTATGAATGAAATGCTACATAAATACCCTGCATTCCTGTTATTAACGTATCACAATCATTCCAATAGACATGAAAAGGAATAAATGTTATGTAGAGTGTGCCCTGCCCTGCCCTGCCCCGCCCCTTCCACGCGCAGCCATTCCCCCTGCTCCGTCCCATCTTGTCAGCGCCACCGCGCACCTCTTCTTCTCTACCCCTCTGCGCTTCGCCCTGCCTCATCTCGCCCGACCTCCTTGTCATCGTTGCTAAAGCCTGCTTTACATGATCATTTTTTTATAATTTTTCTGTAAAAAAATAGATGAAAAAAAATTACGTTCGTTTCTTCACGTTATGTTTCGGTGCCGGAAACTGGATGAATGTGATTCCAGCGTTTTACACAGTTATTTCTGGCCATTGTACGTTTAAAATAACGTTTTAATTATAAAACTATATTTTTATTCCGTTCTTAATGCAGTTTAGTACCCCTATGCGTGAAATAAAAATTAAGTTTTTGCATATTTTTATCAATAACATTTTTGCTCTCAACCCTAATTTTATCAATCTGATGATTATCACAGCCACCGAAGCTTTTTCTACGTCTGAATTGTTCTTTCCGCGGAAATCGTAACCGACAATTATGTTGTATTCTCGTTTCTTCCCTTTACTGTCAATAAAATATGTCCCAAAAATCAGGTTCTGATACGAAAATCGCAGTTTCTGTGTATTCCCATACATACGCCATCATCCGGTGCAATATCACAAAATCAATTTCCTTCTAACTTTCTTGGACTCGTTATCTTAACTGTCATTCCTTTGCCACTTCTAAAATCACTTTTATCATATCTGCATTTTTTCACGAGTCCCCATACATTTTTCATCAGAGACTTCACCTATCAAATGTCATTCGTCTATAGAGTACCTGCATTATCTATATCACTTCAGGTGACCATTACCTCCGTAACCAGTCTCATCATTCTTTCCGTCATAATCCATCACCCAGAATTTTTGAACGTTGACAAAACGCCCGCCTTCTACAAGATTTGTCAGTCATGCTTTCCCATTCACCATCGTTCTTCCCGTTCTCCCACTCTCGCGCAGTGCACTCGCTTCCAAACCGCCCTTCCGAGCGCTCTATTATTTCTGTTCCTCAACTTCAATAAACTTTCGCTCTGCGCTTCCCTTTTCTGCCTTTGTCCTGTTCTCTTAATCGTAGTCCGCTATATTGCAGAGACTGTCATATCCCTTGGAATTTTAAACGACTCATCGCCACTCACATTTGCTCTCCTTCGTCTTCTGAAGACTTACCTCGCATTCATTCGCCCTAGTCTGACTCGTTGCCTCATTTACTATTCGACAGAATCCGCAAGTACCATGAAAAGATCTGTGGCGTCCTACTCTTCCTCAATATTTCACGACACGAACTCCTCCTTCCAGCATCCGTTATCGACAGCTGCAAGTTGTCACCGCCTGCCATCCTTCTGCTTCTTACATCACCCTCCATCTCCGCCCTTCTATTTCAATTTACCGTCCCCGCTGTCCTTCATCGATCCCCGCCGACTCGGACAGCCCCCGACCTCCTGAATCCTCCATTACCCCCACCCCTCCTCACTGCTGCATCCGCCTCCCCCTCCGCGAGCGCGACCACCTCTTCCCCCTCCACAGGTCTTCCTTTCGCGCGCGCGTCCGCCGCCCCCCGTAATTCACCTTGCGCCCCGCAGAGCGCTCTTCCGGCGGCGCCAGCGAGTCACTCCGCCGCGTGGGAGTGCATCGGCACGAGGCAGACTGGAGTGGATCTGAGCCGGTCGCGTTGGAGGAAGGCGGGGAGGCGCGGCAAGCAAGAGAGAGAGTTGGAAGGTGCCGAATAGGGACGCGGAGAGACTGGTCGAGAGTTAGACGGGGGGGGGGGGCTAAATCTGGTGGGAAGGGGTGGAACGGAAACCATAGCAAAAGATCAAGAGTACTAGAGAGAGGCGAAACGAGAAAGGGCGTTTGGCAAACGGGGCTCAGCAGCTCAGTGGCGCCACGAGGCAGAGCATGACGAAACGTAACAGAGCTGCGCGAAAAGAAGCACAGCGTGGCTGAACGTAGCAAGAGATGATAGTGGGTGGTGCAGCGGGCAGGAGCGGGAAAAAACTGGCGGAGCGTGTCCGAGCGAAGGCGAGAGAGGAGGAGCGCAGAAGAGCGAATCGGAGAGAGGCCGAGGCGTGCGCAGGCCAAGAGAGGGATGGAGCCGGGGCGAGTCGAAAGGGCGTGGTCAGGCGGGCACGTGGCGGGGCGGAAAGGAAAGGGAAGGAAAGGAAAGGAAAGGGAAGGGAGGGAAAGGAAAGGGAAGCGACGGGAAGGGACGGGAAGAGAAAGGAAGGGACGGGAAGGAACGGGAAGAGACACGAAGGGAAGGGAAGGGAAGGGACAGGAAGGGACGAGAAGGGACAGGAAGGGTCGGGAAGGGACGGGAAGGGACGTGAGGGACGGGAAGGGATTGGGCGGGACGGAAAGGGATTAGGCGGAACGGGGCGGGGACGGAGAAGAGGCGTGGCGGAGACGAGACGGGGCGGGAAGGGACGGAGCGGGACCGAGTGGAGGCGATGCGCCGGACCGAAGCGACGGAAGAGCTGACAAATTCGCCGCGTTTTATCACGGCGCGCTATTTACGCGCGATAAACGCGCTGCGTGCTCAGGAATGCAATTTGTCGGCGTCGCGGCCGTCGGTGGCCGGCGCGGCGGCCCCGGAAGGATCTGCGCAAGGGCTCGCGCGGCCTCGGCCCCATCAGCCGACCTGACGAGGAGGGCTTCTGGTCAGGCCCTGGATTTTAGGCTGAGAATCGCCGTTATTCCGCGAAACATTAAACTTAATCACGTCATGTCGAATATCGTGTATTCTGTAAATGGTGAATTCGGCAGTGGAGGTACACTAAGTAGATGTTTTGAACGTAATTCCATCATTTGATTTATCAGATGCCGCCTTTGCAATTTATTCCTTCTGCAGGAAAAATGGTTAAAAGAAGAAATGAAACCAATTCCTTTTTTTTAATTGCTTACATAATATACAGATACTTTTTGCTGGTGGCAATAATGTAATATTGCTTTATATAATGTCATAATATATTGCTTTATATAATGTGTATGTGTTATGTACTTTTTTATTCATTAACAGGCAACTATGTTACGAAACTGTGATAGACAAAGAATATGTGAAATATAATTGCGACTCACTGTTCTTTGATTCGTGTTTTCTTTAATTACATTATTTATTATAATTAAGCAAATACGTAAGAAATTTACAAGTTACGAAGAGAGGTCTAGGATACTTTAAAATAAGTCTGTACTAATACAAAACATCTCTCATTGTTTTTCGTTACTGTGTACATTCCATTTTAGAACTTCAAAAAAAGTATTGTATTGGTTGCGGATGTAATGAATCCACAGCGTGTAAAAATAAAAGTATTGTCTTTTGTGAGAAAAAATGTTTAATAAAAATACTTTTGCCACTCATGCTCTAAAATAAAAATGTTCTGTGGCTTGTTCCCACACACTAAAGGACCATTCAACTCCAGCAAGTGATGGAGGTGTATTTATTTAAATTTAAAACATTAATACATAACGCATTACAACTAAACTTAATACAAAGTGTGTATGCAAGAAAAACCTCTCAAACAAAACCATACACACAACCGAATAGGATTCTTTTTTATTGGGTTAAACCATTTTGCGAAGACTTCTAGACACCTATTCACGAACAGATTTCGTTCGAAGGTAGCATCAGCTACAACTCTACTTAGGAGTGAACGCGAGCGGGCCGCTACCGCTGGGCGGGATTTGGGTGCGTGCCGCCCCGCGGAGCGACAGGAGGCGACAGGACGCGGCCGCGCCAATCGAGTTTGACTCCCGCGCCGACGGGCGGAAGGGCGGGGGTGGCACGACGGCGGAAGAGCCGCAGGCGGCGGCGGAGACGGTGGCGCGATGAGGACGGCAGCTGGGACTGCTACAACTACAGGGATGCGGACCGCGACGACCACTGAGACTAACAACTGAGACGGAGACGACGACTGGTAGCTGTCGTGGTCTTGTCGCGGCGGTTGTGGTGTCGAAGGTGAAGGGGTTGCGGTGGCGGAGGTGGTGGAGGCGGCGACGGGGAACCGGAATAGATGTTGCGCGTGGAGCGATGTTGTAACAGTTAGCGCACCGGGCTGTTGTTCCAAAGTTGGCGGGTTCAAACCCGATCGAAGCCGTGGATTTTTAAGGGCGAAAAAGTCCTTCGTACGCCTTCCTTCGGAGAGGAAGTAAAGCCGGCTGTCCCATGTTAGTAGATTTACTTGCATGTGAAAGATCCTCAAGTCTAAATGACGCCTCTGGGGTAAATTGAAATCGCCTGTTTTTATCCCAAGGCTGAGGCCTCCTTTCTCTGCTAGTTGGTAAAAGGAGCGTAGCGTGGTCAGACGGAAAAGCAGGCCTCAGGGTCTGAGTCTCGCCACATAAAATAAGGCATTAATTCAATTCAATGCATGTTGCCGCCTGCGTCGTTGAGGGGACAGGGGGGGAAGTGCGCGAATGATCACAGCTAATCACCAAAACACGGGTTCTGAAACCAACTGTTACTTTCAAACAAATAAGTTTTTGAATGTTTGATTTCTTACAGTTAAAAACATGCCTGAAAAGTTAAAATTCAGCAAATATAATAGGTGACTGTACAATTAAAACTGTAAGTGGAAAAAAATCTGAAAGTGTAAAGCGAACAAGAATTTTCTTTAAAAAGAAATGAAAATGCATTTTTATTACATTAAAAATTATAACACGATGTTGTTACAGAGAATTTGAATAGTACAAGTAGAACACAGTAAAGATATAAATAATTTTCTAATCAGAATCTGGATCTGAAAACGCAAGTATTGTCTCACATGTGATTGATTTGTTTGTGCGTCAACTGGAAAGGTGAGCCACGGCCATTGACGCATTTGTTAAGGTACTGCTCGGGAATTCGCCTGGTGCTGATTAAAGAAACAACTGAAAATTATCGAGAAGAACATCCGGTCTGTAGAATGTTCCTCCAGCACTCTAGCTTTCCGACAAACTAGCTTTTGGACCGCCCGGTCAGTGGTAGTCCAGACACAACAGCTGTAGTTTTTCAATGACAAAATATTCAAATAAGATCAACTGAAATTATACGAATACTTAAAACTACATCTCTTCAGCATCATACCTTGACAAGTATTAACGAAACCTACTGGCACAGTTACTTGAGGAATGAGCCATGTGATACAGTTAACCTCTTCGTAGGGTAAGAGTTTTCTGACATAAATAAGTATTTTTTGTCATACCTAACAACAATTACTTTACTAATGGCGCTTTGGTAGAACAATGCGATGTAGTGCACAACTAATATACAGTAAAATGTCAGTTTAAAAAAATGCCCTCTTGCAAGGTAAGATCTTCTCCTTTGAAAATGCAAAATGCTTGTACTCTCTAGTGGATACTTTTTCCAATTTGTAACGAATGCGTTTAGAATTGACCTTGATGTCTCCAATATCATGGGAACATCTGTTCGCTTTTGGACGTCAATGTAAAATATTTTATTTTTCGTAAAAAAACATGTTATGTAATAAATAAACATAAATATTTATTTTAAGCGCGAAATTGTAAGATGCCCATGAAACCTACCAACAAGTCTATTTATTTTACAATATTCATACAATAAATCTCAGTGAAATATATCACCCAAATAATGTGTTAAAATGAAACCTTTCATATTTATTCATGGTTATGTAGATTTCGGCGTAAACATCGTAATTGCATTAGTGTTTTGTATCAACACAGACCGCGAATTTATTCACAATAGTATCCAATTATTATCTTTTAACTCGAAAATTGAGTTTTGAGGAATGTGAAGTGAATAAATGAAATATTACACTCAACATTCAAACTATCTTTCATGAGCTATAAAAGAGAAATTTCTCATTCAAAACAAGATTTCTGTCAAATATTTCAACCCCAGTTTGGCAAGCAACGCCGGGACGTGGAACATACCATACAAATATCTTTTTAAAGAACATTCGGCTTGGCGTAAAACGAGATAGGAATTGACTCTTGACCTTTGGAATCAAAACCCAATACTCCGCGTTTGCTCTGTGAAACAAGTCGAGCGATGGACGATACTGGTTCCGTGGTAGACCCTTTTCAAGTGCCTTCCTAAATGTCATGCCGCAGTGATTGTAACGAGGAATGGGGCGAGCGAGAATATTGAGATTAAAACCGCTTCCAAATATTTGAACAAAAATATTTCAACTAATGTCATCATACTATCGATAGACACTAAACTAAAATATATATTTGTTTGTTCCTCTGCTCTTTACGTTTTTAGCTCTTGTATTTAGAGGCAAGTACACGTTAATGTTTCAAAAATTGGCTTGTCCTTAATTCTCATTGAAAATAATGAGTGAAACATTCAGTTTTTACAAATTACAAAAAAGAAAATACTAATTGAATATTTCGATGGGTTTGTAATACAATCTCAGAATCTGCTCAGTCCATTGTGAGTGGTTCTTTTATCTTTATTTTGCATTTATATCTACTCTAGGTTCAGCAATACTGGCAATCAGGCAATCAGGCATTCTTCCCTCAGTACGTTGATCCTTCATACATTTTCGGTGCAAGTCAAAATTATTTACACATAAATATGACTTGTAATTGTTTCTTTGACATTTCTTACGCGAAAAAATGAGATTTAATGTGTTATTCAGGACCATGTTCAGCCCTATCTCGTGCATTTCGTCAATACATAAAAAAAGTGAACATAACCTACGTATTAATTTTTTTCATCACGATCACTTGAAAAAGGCTCAAAGCTCGGAGACAAATAACTGCACCCAGCCAGGGATTTAACGCAAAGATTCGCGTAGTCCACTTTCGATCCAGTGGTCGAGAACACAGCGCGGCAGGGCGAGGCCGCGAGGCGGATATCAAAGGCGGGCTTCGCGAGGCGCGGAGATTTCCGCGCCGCTGCGCACCAACGGCGTCGCGGATGATGGCAATGGGGACTCCCCCCCCCCTCAATCGCGCAGAGCGGAGCGCCGACCTGCGTCGCGGACCAATTTCATTACGGCCACATTATCCCGCGTCCGTGGTTTCTTTACGCGGGACGGCCAGTTATTTGGCTGTGCGCCGCCGTGCAATATCCCGGCCTCTGTCGGCGCACGTGGTGTGAGGTTGATGGAGGGACGAGGTCGAGGAGAGTGAGGACGGAAAGGGTGATATTGGGGAGGGTGAGATCGTAATGTCAACGAGGGTGAGGTCGGCGAGGGTGAGGTTGAGGAGGAAGATGAGGTAGAGGGGGAAGATGAAGTAGAGGGCGAAGATGAGGTAGAGGGCGAGATGAGGTAGAGGGGAAGATGAGGTAGAGGGCGAAGAATGAAGGGATAGGTAGGGGCATGAGGAGAGGGGATGAGGTAGAGGGCGAAGATTGGCGTAGAGGGGAAGTAAGGCGAAGATGAGGTAGGGGCGAAGATGAGGTGAGGGCGAAGATGAGGTGAGGGCGAAGATGAGGTAGAGGGCGAAGATGAGGTAGAGGGCGAAGATGAGGTAGAGGAGGAGATTAAGGTCGGAGAGTGTGAGAATTGTAAGGGTGATATCGGGGATGATGAGGTCGAATAGAGTAAGGTGGTGATAAGGACGAAGGGTGCTAGGTAGGGATCGAGGAATAAAGGAAGAGGAGAAGAAGGGATAGGGAGCGAGGAATAAAGAGAGCGAGGAAGGGGAGGCGCTGAAGAAGCCAGTGGAGAGGAGTGGATGACAGCGAAAGGGAAGAACAGACAGGAAACGCGAATGGGATGTGGAATGAAGCATTTTCTCTGGTTCGAGGTAATGCTGTTGGAGAGGGAGTGCGTGGAGCGAGGAGTAGGAACAGAGGCTCCATGGGGGAGAAATGGGGCGTGTCCGTGGCGGTGGGAGGAGGTCGGGCGAGAGGATGAAGGTGGGAGGGGGAGAGCAACTCGTGGAGCTCCACGAGTATCGATGTATGATGTGCGACTGTGGATAGCTGTGAGGCCATGGCCAGTACTGGGACATAAAGAGAGGAGGCATTCTCTGCTTAGTGTCTGCAATCTGAGCCATCAGCTCGCAGAGCAATCCACACAGCGGAGGGAATTAAAACGAGGTGGGGCGGGAAATCATGAGTATACTCAGTGGCTTCAATAAACCACGATTACGCAAGCAGCTATTTTAGATGCACAATTACTTGCACTGTGTTGACCAATTTGGTAAAGTAAGGCGTTCGCATATTGAGCTTTATAAAAAATCCCGAATGTGCAATATGTTTTCATTTTCCATTATAACTTATAAATAAGCCCAAATATGAAAAATTCTGTTGACAATTACTTAAACTAGTGATTTATAAACACGTGTGGTTAGTATTATTCACTTAAATGTATCCAAAATTCACGATATTTTGTCATAAAAAAGACATTGTACTCCACATTGTATTCCACATTAGACGTACCTGTTTCTAACGTAGAATAGTGAATGATTTTTGCTTGTAGAAAATGATAAAAGCATTAACGTTCACATCAACATTTATTGACGCAAGAATACATGTTTGATTTAATAATTTAGATAGTTCCTACAGACGAAGTTTTTTTGGCTTTATCCGCACATTGAGATGAGCCCTGATCGGCTGATCGACTTCTGACACCAATCTGGAACCAAAGCGTAGCCGTTTTAATTACTGTGAAAAAGTTTGTTGTTAGAGCACCAATTGTTTAATTTCAAAACGATAAAATCTAACGTTGGTCACGAGGGTTATGTCTAACTCTGATTTTAGCCGATGTCAAAAGTTGACATTCTGAGCGATGTATGGGAACGAATATACTATATACCCTGTCAAATACAGTCGACTCGGTTTATAGTGTACCTCTGCGCCAACATTTTTTGCTTCGCTCTGTCAGAGGTCCATCATATCTAATAATTCCATAATATGCTACAGTGTTACTATTACGATTTTCTATTGACGAGCTGAGGCTTTTGCCTCATCAACGCGGATTCATGTGTCCCTTTCATCTATAAACAATGTCACAAAAATCATTAACAAAACCCTCTGTGTGCAAAGCCTGTTATGTGATAAACTGTATTCGCACTACTGTGGCGAAAAATGTTTTCCTGGAAGTTGTGCGAACCTATGTTAACCATAAACAAAGTTGGTTTTTTTTCATTTTTTATACTTTTGTATCACCAGTTATTAACTCACCAGTTCTTCACCAGTTATTAATTTTACTATAACCGAAAGTTCACCACATCCAGAGTAAACTTACCTTTCTTTACGTCTGCACAAGCAAGTTAAGAAAATGCTCTCGATTCAAGCTCAGAGAGCTGTTTGTGGAGAGGGTAGGCCGTGTCCCAATCGCAGTTGCCTCCTTCTCCGACTCCGCTCTGTTTTTCGCCCTCATCTCCTTCATCGACGCTGCTAAACATATCCGTATTGAAGTTATAAAAATTGTCTGATTTATTTGCAACGTTAGTTCTAATTGGTGTAAGTTATACAAGTATTTTATTTTTATTCTTAAGGCAATGCAGCGGAATTGGCAGGGAGAATTCGCGATAGGAGGCGGAGTGCGATTTAGATGGAGCTAGAATGTAGGCAGTGTTAGAAAGATAACTGGAGGTGAAGGGGGTCGGTTACGAATGGTGTACAGAAATGATAGAGCCTGCTGCTAAGCTACGGGCATTTAGCCACCAAAATTAGTGAAAATATTTAAAGATTGTTCGTGCCAAACAGGAATATAGAATATATCAATAAAAAATAAAAGTGCTTGAATTTATTTTGTCCCTTTTGTATTTAATACAAAAAACACACTCAAATCTCTATTTCTTACCTATTCGGTTCTGATCTTTTTAGAGCCTTTCCCATTCTTCCTTCACAAGAAGCTAATCGCGGGTCCTCCACTGCAAGCCAACCCGAACGAGTAAAGCATTGAGTTATGAGCAATGAGTTTTCTGAGATTCAGCTGTCCTGTTCTCCTTGCAGCGACTCGGATTGAGCGGTTCTAGTTACCCAATAGTGACTCCCAATTTTCGGCTCTAACTATTTAATTAGTTAGAATTCAGCCACTTTCACTAGGAGAATTAACTCGCGGTCGTTTTCCCTGATTGGTATTATTTCATGATTTTTCTTATCCATTCCTGCCGAAGTAGCTTCTTAACAAAATTTAACTTACGCATGGCACGCGGTTATTTTCTTTTTTTGTTCTCCTATTCTTACCCATTACTTACACCCACTCTCACTCACATGCCTTTCAGCATCGTGGATGTCTGAAGATCAGGTGGAAGCTTACAATGTGACGCGACTGTCGTGGTACTCCTCTGGTAGATATCCCTGGAAGGGGACTTCTCGAATAGGCTGACGTGAAAGTTGTCACCAGATCTCGCCATTTAGCGGAGAGAACCACCATCACCTCCCAGGATAAAAACACACTCTACACTGACCACAGCAGTTGACGAGTCCCGAAGCAGCTAGTAGTTAATACAGCCTTACGGACAATTCCGTAAACGAAGCTGTTGTAAGCATATTTCGTAGCTCAGAGCGAGAGGAGATCCACCAAGAAGACCCGGGTTCGATTCACGAAGAACCTCGTGTGAAATTTGTTCCGAAAAAACGAGCCCCGGCTTCTTTTGAGCTAGCCCAACTTCTTTGAAGCGTTCTAATCCCTACCATTGTCCTAACTTCTTCGCAATTATGACCGCTGGGTAGTGACGCACGAGCGCGTGTAAAAAGGCGCGTTCGCGGAAATGCTACCTGGCGGTCCTCTTAACAACTGTCTACTCTTATGGATACCCTAACGTTAAAATCAATCATGTGACTGCTAGTAGCTAATGTGGACTTAAAAAAGGCTGTTCGATCCTTTGAGCGAGTTGCGTTCGCTGAGGTCTAGAGCTGCAAGGATTGCAGCGGCAAAAGACGAGGCTTCACTCAAAGTTCATCTTCATTGCAGAGATCAGAGAGAAATCCGGCGGAGGTTGGAAAACGATGTCCTAATGAGCGTAGTAATGAGATGTTTGAAAATCGTATCACTTTAATGAAGAGGTAAGATTTACGATTCAGCATGAGGCCTTTTAGAGATGAGAGCTAACAAGGTTATTAAATTTGAAATTTGCTTACTCTGTGCTCATATAAACACGTCTCTCATATTCTCTCAAGAGTCGCGTGGAGTCTGTACTAGTGAATATTTTTCTTCCTCCCAAAGGAATGTCGAGGATGGATAAAATAATAGTACAAAGTTGGGCAATGAAATAGGTAGCAGAGCTAGAGTAGAGATTTGATAGCCCTCGAGAATTTTATATCTGCACGGATGAATTCCAGTATATGATGCTTCAACTCTTCGCAGCGTAAAGAAGCGGTACAGCCGTGAACTCGACGTGCTACAGTCACCGCTGCCGCCGCACAGTGGGGCCAGAAGAAGAGAAAGTTGGTAAAAATTCTAAAATCAAAGCTCTATCTGGCCTCCTGGTGAACTCTCGGGAAGTGCATGTGTGTGTGCGTGCGTGAGGGGAGAGATTAGGAAAAGGAAGAGGACGGAAAAATCGCGCGCGATCCATGGCACCTTTGTTAGCTTACTGCTCCGGTATTCGTCTGGTGTTGGTCGGCAACACTACGGAAAACTACCGATCAAAGCAGCCTGTCGCTAGAATTCCCCTCCATTTAGGCGTTGTAAACTATGTATCTAGTTAGTATCGAGTATCCGATCCCTGTCGAGATTCGAATCCTGGGACCTGCCAGTCGCAATCGTTGCAGTGTCAGAAACAATGAGTTAACTTAGCTGATTCCGCTGTCGTCGTTCTCTCTGCCTCCGGCTCCTCTTTTATCCCCACCACCACCACTACCTCCTTCTCCACAGCCTCCACCGGGCCGGTCCCCTGCGGGGGCCCTAGGGACCCGCTTCTCCCCCCCTCGCCTGCCTACCCCTGCTCCGAACAATCTCCGCGCCGGGCTCCCACCGTGCAGCCCCTCCCATCGTGCTTCCCCGGCCCCAGCC
Source organism: Gryllus bimaculatus (assembly GCA_017312745.1). Taxonomy (NCBI): domain Eukaryota; kingdom Metazoa; phylum Arthropoda; class Insecta; order Orthoptera; family Gryllidae; genus Gryllus; species Gryllus bimaculatus. Next base: position 7,186,237 of record BOPP01000051.1, on the reverse strand, counting down.
TGCGGCCGAAAAATTGCGCTGCCCCGTGCAATTACTGCTCGCGAGGCGACGTGGCGCCTGGGGGCCCGCGATGAGACGGAGGCCGAGAAGAAGGCAGGGAATGACGAGGACGCGCGTGCCGCGGGAGGCGTTTGATAATAAACAAAAACCCGAAGGACATAGTGCTGCGGCATGTGGCGCGAGCTTATTGCTCCGGTGACTCTGGATAAGGAGCCGAAGACGTGCAACGGAAAAGACGCAACTGTATTTTGTGGTTATTGAAGAACAGTTCTTGTTTGCGTGAGATTCGGAAGGTTTATTATCTCAATGAGGTTTGAAAACAATAGATTGTTATATTCGGAAATTTCGAACTCAACTAATGCTTCCTATTGTTCTCGAAACGTTTGCCTCTTTGCTGTGTTGCCTTTATATTAATCTGTAATATTTATAATAATAATAATAATAATAATAATAATAGTAATAATAATAATAATAATAATAATAATAATAATAATAATAATAATAATAATATAAGTAAGAAAAAGAGGGAGTGAAATGGATGTGTACTGAAAATGTACTCCATGCATAGATGGCTCAAAGCATCGACTTATGCCACTGCAGTGTCTATATCTGGCGTGGCCTAGGATTTGAATCCAGACGGTGGCAGGATTTTCGACATTAGCTACATAGCTAAGTAGATTTCAGACGCTGTCTGACGAATTCATTTCCTCTGATCGGCAGTTTTCCGAATTTTCTCCAAACAATACTACACGAACCGTAACGAGAGGACAAGGGACCGCACGCGATCTTTCCTTCCACTTCCTTGTCTTGTCATCACCCTTTACTTACACACTCTTATGCTTCAGGGTGTCGGTCACTTGTCTCTCGGGGACCCCGGTCGAGGCGGAGTCCCGCTGGTGGGTGATACCGTGTTGAGGGAAATCCAATTAGCCGAAGTGTAGGTTGGCGCCAGATCTCATTATGAAGCGGAGGAAGCTCACCCAGCTATCTCCTACTACAAAGCACACCCTACGCTTACGAGACTAATGACTATAGTAGTTGACGCTCCCGGAGGCGATTAAATGAATCAATCAAAATCCGAAAACGTCAAGATGGCGAAAAAGAAAGAATTATCGTAGTAATAAAATTAGGGAGGGAGGTTTGGTTCTGCCTTCAGTTCGAGTTAAAACTGGTAACTGAGAGAACGAAGGATCAGGTGTTATGGGGCGCGAAAGTGGAAGATGCATCGAGTCCTGCATTCAAACTACGCCATTTCGCGCAATATCTCAGCCTCCTACTTCGGCATTTCAAACAACTAACTGTAACAAATACGTAAACAATAAGCATATACTGTTTTTCCCCTCTACGTTTTTTCTTAAAAAGTGTATTTACATTTATTAAATATTTTTTTGAGAATACTCACTTAAATCTGGGGATTATTTTCCTGGTTTGTTTAGCAGTGTCGTAAAACCCATATAGTCACACAATTTATGTTTTTCCCAGAGATTTCGCAATTATTAAACTTCAAGATCTGTTATTATATTAAAAGTGTCACTTCATATATTTTAGTTCACCGAAGCGTTGGAACTAGTTGTGATATAACACATACTTTCTCGTATTTAGTCAAACTTTGCATTTTTTTTAATATTCACTGAGTTTCACGAAAATGTGTCCTGCTCCACACTTTTAAGCGTTTTCTTGTTCCATTCGTTCAAGTGTCCTCTTGTTCTCGTTCATTTTTTATTGCAACGGTTTTTGAAAATGTTTATTTTAGTAATTTGAATTACTTTTAAGACGAAATTACATGAAAATTATTCTTTTTTCAAAAGTTATATCCGCCTTTTTTTGAAGATCTGATATTTTTAGAACAAATTTTGTTTAAGACAAAAACCGTTATCTTCAAATCTAGATTTGGAATCTTTGTTTGTATCTAACGAAAATAATCAAACCATTCCCCTTTTCTCGTCCTCGCCTGTTCTCCAACTCCTGGCAACTATCCTTCTCTTCAGTCTGACTCTCGGTAATGTAAGCTGCAACACACGCGTTCGTACCTGGTGTGGTGTGTTATGAAGCCATGTAAGTCACGGCTTACCTTCACGGCCGAGAATATAAATGATCCAATATGTAAGATAGATCTAATCAGAGGAGACCTTTCTACAAATTTGAGATAAACACCATCATTGTCTGCCATTACGCTAGAATAAATGAAAGTACCTGTACAGTAAAATATGGCTTCGATTGTTTTGTAGAACCTGATAATGAGAGCACGATTACCGTAACGTTTTAAGCCCTTTATTTATGAATGCTTTAGAACTTACATTGAGAAATATTTTAGTAATTATTGTTTTGAGTTATTTTGTCTATTCAATTAGATGTTTTATAATATAGTAGGAGTATATTAAAAGTAATCCAATTCTATAATTAATAAACTGTCATAACGCAAGAAATGTTTTTAAAAAGTGTATGAATTATTCTAAATCGTTAAATGAGTTCACAACCAAGTGTAATTTTGCTTTGCAAATCCTGTTACCGGATTGTTATTATACTTTGTATTCATGTTTTAAGCAGCAGACGAGTTAAAGTAATCTTTTCCTTTGAAGTTTGTGAAAAAGTTGTTTTCCGGGTAAAATGAATCTAGTGGTCTGTGTGGTCTGCCAAATCTAGCTCACGGTCCCGCTTTGGGCGCAATCCGCCACAACCCAGCTTACGTTTCTAAAGAGAAGCTGCTAGCGCAGGCGACCACATTTCGTCTGGTGGTTCTTGTGGTGTCTGGCTGCCCCTCCCCCATTCCATTCTTTGCGACGTTATTATCCGCTCCGCCGCCAAAGCTATCTCAGCTCTTAGCTTTTGTTCCAAGCCCTTGCAAGGGATTGCGTGTTCTGATGACATCACTAATATCTAATGCGCCCTTTCCATTTCTGCCTTCCTCTCATCATCTTCCCTTATTTCCCATCCCAATCCCAATCTCTTGTTTCTGTCTTTTAGTTATTTAACAGGTGTGATAATGAGCCTTTTCTGCCGCATTACATCCGTTTACGTACCAACAGATTTATTGTGCAATATTATCAATTACCACCACTCTACATAATTTATAAAATGCTATCACGGTATCTAGAACTTTTGTTAGTCGACGAGGCGTAAATGTCACAGAAGTTTACTCTAATCATTGAAATAAATTATCTTTAAAATATTTGTATGAATTACGATTATTTTCGATCAATATAGATGACGTTTTCAAATATTAATATTCATTGAGAATGATAAATTTGTCCAGCCAATTTCTAAAATCATTTTATCATCAAGATTTCGCGCACTGATCTTAAATTTGTAAGCGACTTGGCTTGCGATCAATATATTAAAAAAAATATAGAGGTAAATACATGTTTAATTTTCTTACTGGGAAAGTTTCGTTAAGAGTGATAATATTTTATTGATACAATTTAATACTAATTTAATTAAATATTCTGATTATTTGTAAGTTTCGAATGCTTACAAGTGTTAGAAGGTGAGAGTTTGTACTCTGGTTAATAAGGTCACTTCTTTGTTTGGAATGACGTGGTACACATATTTTTTTATTTACAACGCTTATTATCATCAGCATTTACAGTGTTTACATATTTTTCATATACATATAGATTCCTTGCTTATCTGTTAATTTTGAAACATTTTAGTGTTCGATATTTTATTTACTTCTCTCACATCGTCGGTGTACAAAGCCTTCCCTCTGGCTCGTCAGCTAGAAAGGCCCGCAGCTGCCCTCTTTCCTTCGCTTGCCACCGCTCTTCCTCACTGCAACGTTAGTGCATACTCACTGGCTGGGCTGAGGAGGGTGGGAGTTTAATGGGGAACGGAGGAACGGAAGAAGAATAATGTGGATGAAAGGAGAAGGTAGGAGGATGGAAAAAGGGTTCAAGGAGGTTTGGAGGTGAGAAAAGAGTGGAGGGAGAACTGTGGCAGGATGGTTGGAAGAAGACTTGAAGAAGAGTGTTAAAGACTGTTCAAGGAGGGTTTAAGGAGAGTAAGTGGATGGTTGAAAGGGGAAATGCAAAGTTCTTTGGAGAAAGGTGACGGAGGGTTCAAGGACGTGGGAGATGACTGGGAGGGCCGGGAGGATTGTTGGAAGAGGGTTAACGGGGGATGAAGTAAGGTTGGACAAGGATGGAAGAGCAGTGGAGGGTTGAAGGGGGAGGACGAGGGTTGGAGGAAAGGGGACATGGCTGCAAGGAGGGTTGAGGGGGGTCGGGAGGGTGATTGTACCAGGATTAACGGAGGACGAAGGAGGGTGGGACAAGAGTCCCACCAGAGGAGGGTTGAAAGGAAAGGATAAAAGGGGTTGCAGGAAGGGGGATGGCTGCAAGGATACTTGGGGGAGGGTCGTGAGAATGGTTCGAAGCAGGTGGACGGAGGATGACCGAGGGTTGGACGAGGATGGCAAGGCAGAGAAAGGTTAAACAGGGAGGAGGAGGAGGGTTATAGGGAGGGGGAGATGGTGGAAGGAGGGTGGGAGTAGGGGCGGGAGGATGCTTGGAAGAGGGCTGCCAGAGGATGAAGGAGGGTTGGAGAGGGATGACAGAGCAGAGGAGGGATGAATGGGGAGGAAGAGGGTAGCAGAAGACGGAGGTAAGGTGAGCAGAGAGCAGAGTATGGTGTAGGGAGGAAGGACCGCGTGCTGGCAGGGCAGGCGAAGGGGCGGGGCGGGAAGGAGGGAGAAGGCTTGCGGTAGCGCGGCGCCGACCGCTGCGCGCCTGTCTCATAATTCCTCCCGGGAACTTGAGACCGTTCTTTTGTTCGGGACGCTTCTGTGTTTCTACATGTGCCGCCGCCGCCGCTAGCGCGCTGAGCGCTGCCGCCTCCGCCCCCGCCCCCGCCGCCCGCAATTCCGCTCGCGAGTTGCCCGAGATTTGCCGCCCTCGACCTCCTGCTTGGCCCCGCCGACCTCGCCCTGCCCGCCAGGGGTGTCAAATTCAGCTCAGGGCTCATCTGTACAAAGTTGGAAACGTTTACAGACCAGTGTATCCAGGGCGTTTTGTTTCCCTACAACGTGTATTATCCTTCTATGCTGCATGTTCGTATGTATTACGAACATCCAGGGAATGCAGTGGAAGTCGAAGATGATCCCGTTTTGCCAATGAACCAGTGGAAGGAAATTTTATATGAAGTTACTCATGTAGCATTTCCACCTGGTTGATACGCAACTCTCCTTTCAGTGTTGTTTGGCAGGTGGCGTTCTAGCGCTGCAAAAGGAGATTTTGTATAGCTAGCTGCGGGGTGCATGATGGGGTGACTAGGAACCAAGAACAACACATAGGTCACTGCCTTTTATGAAAATTGTCACCATGTGTTCATTGGCTATAGAGAGCTTTGTCGAGTTCCAGAAAATACTTTAGTGGTTAGTATTTTTCTGAAATGCACAATTAATTTACCCTTCACTATAGTTACAAACCATAACGTACTATACTATACTACGAGTATAAACTTTCTCAGTGGCTAGGGTATTGATTAAGCGTCATAATATGACAGGCAGAAGGCTTCGGCTGGGAATAATAGTACATCGAATAAAGTAACCGCGTAATTAACGTTATCAAATTATTACGTACTTCCAAATAAACCTGGCCAATAACTTCAGTCACGTAGCGTAGACACCAAAGCTTGTATCAAAACACTGATTATATTGATAAACAATTTTCGTGTTACTCCAGGAAAAAATGAAACAAAAAAAGTTGAGCAAGTAAAAGTGCAAGAACGATTAAATTAACTTAAACGGATGTGGTATGGTGACCGTGGGCCACATGTTTCGCTGGCGTGGCCTCCCTGCCACGTCCCTGCCCTCCGCTCCGCGCCCTGCTCTTCTCCTCCCCCGCCCTTTCACCCCCTGTAGTAGCTTGTTTCCCCGACGCGCGCGCTTCTGTCGGCGGTGTCTCTGGCGCGCTCACTGGCGCTGCAACATTTGTTCGGCCTGCATTTCTTAACCGCAGCCGCTGCGCGCTTGTGTTCCCTTTTCTCGACATCTTTATGGCTCTTCCTTTTCTACAAACTCTGCACTGACTCTTTTGCGTTGCAATCTCTTATTTAAAGTATGTTGTTGTTTGCCTTATCTCAGCTCGAGATTTTAAGTGGCATTATTATGAACGGACAAGCTAATGCAGTTTAGACGTTATAAGAGATATTTTCGAATTTATATTTGAAATTGTCAATTCAGGTGTGTCTAATTTCAGAAAATACAATTTTGACTAATGCACTATATTTTCTTCAGTATGCAGTTGTTATCTCATACTATGAATTAGATTTGTAAACATCATATACTACTCTGATTCTTTTTAGGTTGTCATAATTACATCAAACTTTGAAATATAAAATAATATTTTAATAACCGTTGTATGTATTATTTACGAAAATGTTTCATATTTATTTTTTCGGAATAAAACACTATATAAATTTGCTTTCTGCCAAAATGATTAAGGCCAAAAATAACGGCACAATGCATTGTTCAACCCGTTTTGTTAATTACAAAAGACCTAAGATCGTATTATATCTCTTTCGTTGTCGAATATGTAAGTGCTGTTACAATTTAGTTTAATAATATATCTTTCGAACAAGTGCTCGGAATTCCATACTATTAACAACTAAATAATGTTATTAAAATATTAAGGAGATTCTATTACCACTGAAACAGTAATCATTAAGAAACAATCACATGAATATTTTACTCAGGAATATCTGAATCCTACAACTGCAATTTTTGAATGGATATTAACTTTTAATGAAATTGATTGATCCCAAAAAAGTGGTCGGATAATGTTTGTTTTTGCCAAATCAGGTTTGTTTCGCAGTCAGGGTACACAGCTAACAAGATATGAATGCTCCTTTTTCATTGTAATTCGAAACGCTTCTACATAATGGCGCTTCTACATAATGTGTCTGAGAAGTTTTCCCTATTGAGGTATCTCCCATCAGCGTTAGAAACTGACCCAGCCGGGGTAACTCTAAGCTACGGACATGTGTGGTAGTGTAGTGTATGTTAGTTTAAGAGAGTGTAAAGTGGTAAGGATAGCACAAGGAAGAGGGAGGGTAGATCACTCGCGATCCGTGGCCCGTTTGCTAGGGTACTGCTCCGGAAATCACCTGGTGTTGCTCGGAGAAACCACAGAAAACTGCCCGTTCAGACCAGCCTACCGCCAACATTCTTCTTCAGACTGCGGCTGAACTCATCCAGCTCTCTGGCCAGTATCACAAATCGTGTCAACATCTGGAGTGGAACCTAGGGCCTCTCGGTCGGAGGCACAGCAGTGATACGAGTTGATGCCCTGAGCCACCTCGTTCAGTTCTCACGCGCTGCGACAGCCCCTCGCCCCATTTTTTAAGCGCAGGCATAAGCGAGTACTTTGATGACGAGTGGGTTGTTGATTTTTTTATTGCAAATGATTTTGAATCATCTGGTTAGCTATGCTTCTCTTGGTGATAGTTCTGTTAGTTACAGATATTGGCGAGGAAAGATAAATACAATTGGTATATTATTGTTCTAATATTAGCATGCTTAAGTTTGAATTTTATTTATAAATTAAAATTTATGTTATTTTTTCAGTATGTGGTGTGTGATGTATGGTATTTTCTGTATTTTATGGTACAGTAAAGACAAAGAATATTTAATTGCAAATAAATTACAGTAATGATAATAAATAACTGTATAACACTTGTAAAGGTTCTCCTAGGAATGAAGAAATAATGTCAATAATTTATAATATGTAATAATTTATGAAATAGGAAATAATTATATTTTCTAATATAAATCATAGTTAACATTAAATGTGTGAAAATTGTGTTGATTCCAATTACAAAAACACATGCGTAGGGTCAATATGCTTTCTATAATAAATCATTACAATTATATTTTTTAAATAGCTAAACCCCTTTGATCGTATATCCTGAGTGACAAGTTGCCATCCGTTCGTGCTGTGCCAGTTCCATCCACTATTGTTAAAAGACACGACAACAAAAAACTAAAGTCGATTAATACTATGTTCAGAGACATTCCATTAAACATAGTTCCTATCATCAGTGTTATTACTGCAGTAAATGGATAGCCCTTCCTTTTCTGTATATGCGTTTTGTTTTCCTAATAATTAGTTTTAAAGCTGTTTTATTCACCCATTAATCAAACTATATATGAGAAATGTTTTGAAACCGCTATAAAATATAAAGCATCCGACCGTTTCCCGCATATGCGACGTTAATTTTATAGTACGATTTTCGATAACAACTGTTCCCGCGCGTGCATCGACCCCTATAGCGAGAAGCAAATGCAATAATGACTACAAAAGCCCCAGAGCCGAAGGATTTCGTTTTCGCGGGCGCTGTTGTTGCCTAATTAATACGAGTATCGATTCCCGGGTGGAATTCTTTGTTGCGGACCTACAATAAGCGCCACTGGCTTTGGACGGTCGCCGGGGTTAGATCTTCATTGCGAGCGTCTGCCGTATAAGTAATTCTGATGGGAGATGTGCACGGCCCATCGGAAAACGATTATTGGATCACGGACTGCGTTTTACGAGTTTTTGAAGAAGCTTATTTTCGGAGCTCTGGGTATTGGATGTAGCACGTTGCTTTCCTCGTTTCTGTGTTCATCTAGGTTCTTCTCTTTCCTGTCCAGGCGTGTCCCAGTTTCGTCTCCTCTTCCAACGTTACTTCTTTTTTTTTTTTTGTTATTTAAGGTCGCATCAACATCTACAGCATTAGTGGTTACTATTGCATTAACGGTATGCTAACTATGAAGATGAAATGATATGGTGATGAAACGGGGTGGAAGCACGAACACAAATACAACCATGCCCGAGGCGAGTCTCGAAACCGCGATCCTTCGGTCTGAGAACAAACAATACGGCACTATTGTCTTAACGATCTCGGCCTTCCGGACCGGCCACGTTTCTTCTGTTGCTTTCAGTGTACTCTGTTCACAACTGTGGTCTTGTGTGGTAGAGGAAGTATTAGGAAGTAGATAGAAAAGTCTTGCAAGTTATGGGCAGTAAGTTTTTTACTAGAATAACTTATTAAGAATATTTGTTATACAACAGCTACGTATACAATGTCATTAAAACTATATATTATGTACAGAAACATCAATTAGCTGAAATGAAATTGTGATTGGCTGAAATGAAAAAATAATATTCAACAACCACATACATTTTGTATTCTTTTCTTGAAAATATATCTCAATAATGCAGAGAATGCCATAAAAATTTACGCAACTTTGTTTATACACGTTGAAATGAATTCATTGCTGTATCCATTGCATTGAACTTTCAGTATCTGGATCAAACTTAATTTATTCAAAAAGCTCGAGAACGAAATAGAAAAACGCGATTTTAACGTTGTAATTGAAATAAAATTGTTTCGGGTCTGCATTCAACATCAGTAATCTTCATTACAATGATATTCGGACGACAAGCATTTTTCAATTGCATTAAAATGCCTAGTAGATGATAGAAGGTACATCTAATTTACTGAAATAGCAAACTCTGTTAAAAGTATTAGAAAGAATATAACCCACTATATTTTAAATTCATTTGGTACATTTAATAAATACTATATGACGTGCAAACCTTTCTATAGAATTACTACTTCATAATAGATTTTACGAATAGCTCTTCGTTTATTCGGTCCTTCTAATGTTCTATTATAGAAACAGAGTGATAACACCACATAAAAACAATGAGACTTGAATATATATATATATATATATATATATATATATATATATATATATATATATATATATATAAAAGGGAACAATAAAAATCAGTAGAGTATGTTGTTTATTTATTACTATGTTAGTTATTATGGAGATAAATAATTCTTGAAAATTGTCCTTAAATTAATTTGTATATTTAAAACTAGTTACATTCATTATCAAAAAAATATAATATAATGTATAAGGTACTTAACATTTTGAGAAACAGAATCAACTGTGTATTTACATTTTCGGAATACTTTGCACTCTCATTAATGAAATATTTACGACACATGTAAATATTTTTAGGTTGCGAATAATTGTGTATATGTAGTGCATACTGACTATTAATGTAGTATGAAAATATTCAGATGAAATTTTCGAGAAATGCGAAAATCTATTCATAGTGTCTTCATTGTCTTCATATTATTCCATAAATGTCACCGACAATGATTGAAATTGATGTTAAATGACTGATGATTTTCTATTACGTGGTGTGGTAAAAAATATTGCTCTGAAGCAAGAATTTAACCTGTTGATGCAGAACCAATCGGAATTATTCAATCAGAACTCACTGACATACAATCGTTTCTTCAATAAAATTCAAATTGGTTATTTCTTCAAAAACAGAACAAAATTAAAACGAGAGAGATGCACAATCAACTCACTTTTTCTTGAGCTCCATAATACCTGCCTCTTAATTTTGGTGTACATTGTTGAATGATGAATAAAAGTACCGGACATTTCAAAATTAGAGATGTTTGCTCTGTCTGTGTGTAATACTTATTTGCCCTAGCAAACTAACTACAGAGTAGATTTTATTGTTTTGCTAACAAAATAATAACACATATCGCCAGCTACTCTTACTCTACTAGCAAAAGGGGAAATCAAGACGTGCTCATAGTAAAGCTACATTTATATGTCGAGAAGAAACACAAGGGACTATATTGGCATTTGCTTTTCGGATCAGGAAAATTGGGCAATACACCCGATCTGGGCGGAGTGGTTGACCCAGAAACTGAAGTATATTACTCGTTTCACAACGCCTACCCTTATGAAACAGCAATGAACCCATCGGGCCCCGTGGTATTTCCGCGCGTGCTCTATTCACCTAGCCGCTGAGGACGATTTCCGAGTCGGTGCGTTCCCGTTAATAAGCCCCTGGCAGGCAACCGCCTCGAGGACGGGCGGACGGACGGGCGGACGGACGGGCGGACGGACGGGCGGACGGACGGGCGGACGGACGGGCGGACGGACGGACGAACGGACGGCCGGACGGACGGCCAGGCGGCCGGACGGCCGGACAGACGGCCGGACAGGCGAGGCGTAGCGCGGGCTCGAGAGGGAATTGCGCCGTGGAAAACAGTTATTGTGTCGCCGAATGTGTCGCAACGGCGCAGTAAATCCGTCGGCGGATTACTGTTCTTTCATATGCGCATACTTGAAGTGCCGCGCGGAAATAAACCGACTGGTGCTGCTTCAAGGAGAGCTCTTTATGTCGGTGGGAGGAGTGATGGCGGCGCGGCACGGCGATGTGTGTGTGTGTGTGGGGGGGGGAGGGGGAGTCTTAAAGGAACCCGGGTGGCTGAGGACATCGCGTCGCGTCTGTTTTGGAGAAGGCCTCGTTGGCGGCAAGGCAACGAAGCTCTTTGTCGATCTAGGTTCATTGTCGTAATTTCGATTACTGGTCTCGTTGCATTTCCTAGCGCTAACATCCTTGCAGCCTTTTCGATCTCTCCATTGCTTCTCAATCCGTACATTCGGTCTAAGACGGTCAGTTGCTAGGTCTATGGTTGCAGTTTTAATGGGTTTGATTGTTCCATCATTCCCTATTGTTTTTGTAGTATTGTTGAGAGTTCTGTTTATTGTAGAATCCGTAAGCACAAAGGCATGTTACATTTTTTTATCTCTGTTCGCTTTAAAGCTTTTGTTGCTAGTTTATCTTGTGGAATTTATGGTTATTACAGGTATGCTGCAACTATTTATTTGTTTTAAAGTGGTTGAACGCATTGATTTGTTGTTTTGTGTTCTTAATTCTAGTGTTCTAGTTTTCACTAATATTTCTAGTATCTAATTCAAATTTCACTATTTTTATTGTATAGTCAATTGTTTAAATTTTCTGTAACGTCCTAAGGCTTTCTTCCTATTAACACCCTGAACGACTGAAGACTCGAGACCGGCGGATAAGCTTTAAAAGACTTTGCTGGTGGCAAGGCCGTTCGTTGCTATAAGCTCTCATTGACCATTCCTAGAACTATGCTGTAGTGTGGTGTAGTGTGGATATTTTCTAAGTTCATCAAAGCATACATAACTATTCTTATAGTTTCCACAATTGCTAGGCTTAATGTTCCATATACTATTTCTTGATTTATTGTTTTATCGACGAGTTTGTTGATGCATTCATAAGAATTTTCACTCATGTAAAACATCCAAACTTAATCATACACTATCAACTCAAGTGCTACGCTCATTGCTTCACAATTGCTGGGAACTTTGCTCTATCCTCAGGTCTGCTATACAATTCTCAACCATTAGGATCATGTTTGTCGCAATGACTATGCTCCATACTTCATTCAAAATGGTAAGTATTGTTGGCTACTGCCATTTTAGAATATGCATTGCCATTGCAAGAAGCATCTTTATTGTCTTACTCCTTTAAACTTGTATTTTCACAGTATATATTGGAAATATATTTCAATTAATTAGCTCGTTTCAGTATTTGTTATGAACTAAATATTTATAAGGAAATGAACCTACATACCGGTCGTTAAGGCAGTAATAAACATACATGAAATTACGTTGAAAAATGGTAGGTCAATATGCTTATTTTTAATACAAAAAATCAGGGGCATATCGAAATGTATTGACTGTATCAAGTTGTATAGATATTAGACAGTATTAATTTCGTCAAATTTTGGATTTTGAAGATAGCACTTTTAAATTTTAATGCCTCTTCTAATATTTCTGCACGCATGTGAAGCGAGTTATTATTAATATTATTATTATTATTATTATTATTATTATTATTATTATTATTATTATTATTATTATTATTATAGTCTGTTACAATCTCGTAGAGCACAAGAACCTCCGTTTGCCGTGAGGGTTACCACAGTGGTAAAAGATTGAGGAAAATGTAAGATTGTTCACTTTAGCCCTGTCACATGTAGCACTGTCCATTTTGAGGTCCTTATATAGACGCTATTTACACACAAATAACATGTGAAATGAGTTACATTCATTTTATTATTGCTAATAGAGTAGTCTACCCTTGTTTGCTTGCTCTTATCGTGGTTGTAGGGACACGCCATACCTTAACAACAAATTTCTTCCTGTAGGAGAATTTGCGTTTGCACAATTTCTTGTTGCAAAACAGAGATTACAGGGTTTTCAGCCAACGTTATGCTACGTTACTCCTGTGTTGAGTGCTCACAGTAGGATTCCACGCAACCCAACTTGTCTCTTTGGAGCGGGGAACTTCTTGAATGATGAACGCGCGTCGTGATGCTTGTGAGTAACGCGTGAAGTTAGCGCAGTCTGCTAAGTGCACAAAATATCGCAACGCTTGGCGCCCAAATTCATTCAGATCATCGCTCCACCGTTACAGCCGCGCGTTACATCTTTCGTATATGTGCGTGAGTCATGTCTTGATTAAACTGCGACACTATCTTAAAAGAATCTGCAGGTTGCAATTAAAACGGAATCCCATACAAAATTATAATATGAAAATCATGAATTTCCTTATTATAGCAGCGATTCGGTTTACAAAGCAAAAGAAAAAAATGGCGTCTATTTTCTGCATTTATAATTTTCCATTGCAAGATGCAGTTTGTGGAAGGCTACATTGTTAATTCCGGTTTAGTCTATTTATGGTTTTTACTTTCTTACCTTCTGTTTACGCAGAATAGTTTCAAATTCTACTAGTTTCCTATAGTGAAAGTTCTATAATTTTTACACACTCGGCAAACTATTAATTATTCTTACATACGTACATCGAGCAAACAATACAAAAAATGACGCAATATTCATAACAAGTTTAGATACTACTTCACGACTGATGGAACATTGAAAGTACATAGATCTGTATTAATCAATTTAATGACAACATTCTAAGGCAAATCCATCCATAACAAATTTGATCTTCCAACCAAGAATTTCTCTTTTGAAAAAGCTTTTGCCTTAGTCTTGCATTCTTTTGCGTTGTTGTGTAATGACAAAGAGTGGTCACTTTTAACCTTTCTCTTGCCCTTGATGTTCGAAATATTAATTCTCAAACACGCTGTATCCTATAAAGATTGAGATATTTGCCAAAAGATATTATGGTAACAATTTGGTACCCCAAAATTCTCGTACGTATTTTTGAGGTTTCAAAGACGCTTTTATGTCTGTGTAGCTGGATTTTTATTCTCCGTTGAAATGTAATGGTTAAAAAGCTGCCATAACAAAGCTCCTTTGAAATGTAATAGTTAACTAGATATAACATTTCTCCTGTTCGTGTTGCGGAGAGTACTTCCTTACGCAATCGAGTATCGTTGTCAAGGAATAGTTTTAATTTCTTTAGATTTCTAAACATCCTAAATCCTTAATTCCTAAGCACGCAAGACGGATACGAAAGAAGAACGAATTTGTAATTTATTGTTATAAATTTTGTTACTTTAAACCAGAAAAGAGTTAATTAAGTTCATTTATTTTTTATAATAAATGAGATGTTGATTATTCCAGTAAGGCGCCAGTTCACAGTTCAAAGGGCCCAATCGGCCCTTTGATCAACATTATTCCTCTTCGAAATTTCGATTCCCAGAGGATCAATGCAGACCATTTGGATCCCGTTCTATAATTAATGATATTTCTTATATTTGATATTTGTAAGATGATGTCTTTAAAATGAATAAAATTTGTGACAAAAAACTTTTTTTATTTACTTTCTAACAGGAATGGCTTGGGCAGTTTTAACCTAAACTAAGTAAATTATCTGGGAATGTAATAAAAATATCTTGAATCGTATCTTATGTATGTTAATCCATAATATTTTACATATAGTAAAAATATGTCATGATATAATTAATTATTTAGCGGAATTATAGAGAAATAAAGAAAAATATTTGCACCGTAAACCGTTTTTAGGTAATATTAGACACGCTCAAAAATGTAATTAAACTGTTTTTCTCTCTTTTTTGTTATGTTTTGTGCTAAGAGGTGCCGTAATTTTGTTTCACCTGTACCCTTACATAGCTCGATTGCTTGTGCTGTGCCGTGACAGGCTGCGTGGAGGGAAGCTTCGGATCTCCGATCTTGACGATTTCTCCTCCACCCCACGCGCCGACACGGCTTTCGCATTACGTCCCTTCCCCTCCTCCTTCTCCCCCGCCCCCCAAGTCTCTCCTCCACCTCCCCTCTTCCCGCTGTCTCTTCTAGTAGCTCTTTGCCTCCGCCCCTTGCTTTCCAGCTGCTGCTTCTTCCTCTCTTTCCCCTCTTCTCCCCTCCTTGTTGTCCGTGTCCTTACTCTTCTTCGTTTCCTTTTCCTCCACCTTCCTTCTCTAACTTATCGCCCATAACCTTTCAGAAGTCGTTTCTTTCTCGTCTCGGTTTTCCTTCCGATTGCCTTTGACAATTTACCTCCTTGTTCTCTTTTCTCACTTCTGAGATGCAGCCCTCTTTTTTATTTTCGTATCATCCAGGCAAGAGTTACTGTGTTCAATAACAATTACGGTATTTCTACTCCTCTCGTTTTCGAACGAAGACTTTTACTAATACATTTAACCCTTTATAATTAATAGTATTAATTCTCAAGGAACTTCTTAAAAAAACATTTTTTATTAAATTATAGTAGGGGATCGACAACACGTAATCAATTTCAGAATTTGTATTGCAGAAAGACTTTTTTACTTTTTAACTGCATGAGAAAAATGTCATCACAGATAATTTGATGGAAATATTTTTCGAAAAGGGGAGAAGATATTATTTTGACAATTGGTGAAGAGAAATTTATAGAGATGGAGGCGGCTTGTTATTTGTAATTGCGTCTCATGAATATCGAAATCTTATGTTGTAACTGTGTGCTGCATCATTAAATCATCGTACATGCTACGACGCTCAGAGTAAGCGTCGCTTGAATTTCACCAAGGAGGTCCGCGTTCGATTTCCTGACCATCTCTTATTTGTTCCTACAAATTTGTTCCTAGAAAACGAGCTTGTCTGCTTCACAGGGGCAAACACTGTGAAGTGTCGTAAACCCGTACCACTGCCCTCATTCCTTCCCAATTTTGGCCGTTGGGTGGAGACGCAAGAGCCCGTGTAAAGAGGCACGTATAAGCAGATGCCACCTGGTGGTCCTCTTGACAACTATCTACTCCCACAGATACCCTAACTTTAATCAATAATCTGGTCGTTAGTAACCTCGTTGTTAATGCGACCTTAAATAAACAAATAAAAAAAAGTTCCTTCTCTTAAGAAAAGAGGATCACGACGAAGTGATTTTCACTTGGTCACCGACGCCGCTGCGGCCAGATGAGGAGGCCTGCCAAAAGGCCGAAGGAGGAGGTGTGTGCGTGTGTGTGTGTGTGTGTGTGTCTGTGTCTCTTTCTCTGTCTTTCCCTCTCTGTCTCTCTCTTTCTCTCTCTCTTTCTCTCTCTCTTTCTCTCTCTCTTTCTCTCTCTCTTTCTCTCTCTCTCTTTCTCTCTCTCTCTTTCTCTCTCTTTCTTTCTCTCTTTCTTTCTCTTTCTCTTACCCTCTCTCTCTCGTCTGCCGACGTGGCCTTCCCGATCTGTGGCAAGTTATGGGAATCTAAGACTCCCGAACACTAATTGCAACTGTGAATGTTCACGAGTATAGATCGGAATTATATGTCAAAAATGTTTGTTATTCTTTCGTATAGCGAATTTCGGCATCATACAGTATAAAAATGTACCCAAGTTAATTAATGTATTAGTAAATGCAATATGGAGTAGTTAATTATATTGGCATAGTTATCCTACTTTTTGCATTTGGTGTGGGGTGCCGACTGTCATTATTCCCTTTTATACTAAATCTAAAGTTACAGAGAAACAACTTCTATACGCGTACACCTTTTTTGTATGTAATTACGAGACCAAAGCGATCTATGTGTTTCTTAAGAGAATTTCCTGTGTTCAATTTCGATCTTATTCCTCCTACATACTTTACCCTGACCCATTTTACACAACGTGCCTGCTGACGTTCTGAGACCTCACCCTGTGTTTGGCCGTAAGGTGATGAATGGAAGGTTGGTCGTCCAAAATATTTAACTTTTTTTCTCGTCGGCGGTGCGAAAACGTTTCCCTGACACCTTTATCAATGTGTCTCCAAGGTGGAAATGTGTACCGTCCCTTACATTCTTTACTAAAGGAAGCAACATTCAGCTTCCTTGTGTCATTCTTTATGAAAAAACCCAACCATGAAAATGGTAAAAATCTGTCTACATCAGTGTCAAACGTGCTGTGATGGCTTAAAGCAACAATGACACATGATAGCAACATGCTATGTGCTACTGCAGCAGTAATGACATGGAGGTCTTAGCGATTGAACTCTGACAGAAGTGAATTTCGAATAGCTGGGTCGAATTCACTTGCTGCCTGGAGGAGAATTCTAGTGACGATACTCTGATCGTTAGTTCACTGTTAGAGAGCCCAGTTGGCAGTTTAGAGCTTGTCTTGATTAAGGCTGTGTCCTGTTGGTGGAAACCCTGATAGCAAACGAGTAAGGCGTTGAAGACGAGAATCTCACTTTAAAAGACCTTTTCATCACCCTCGCCACCCACCTCCAGGGATTTAACATACAAGTACGATTCTCTTACGTAAATAAGAACCTTAGAAATTGACGCACAGTGCAAAAAAAATAAACAATCCATCAATCTGCGCGTGTTAATGTTATTTAGGATTCATTGTTTTTCTTGAAATTGAATTCTTTGTCACCTTGACTACACAGTGTGTTAGAGGAAGAAATTTACTTTAATTAGGGCAAGGTTTATCCGCTTTTTCTACGTAAGTAGTATGCTGTAAAGTCAAAATTAGAGCTTTAAAAAGATGATGTACAATTTTGTGAAAAATCAAGTACTTTTCCCATACACTCTTGTTAATGTTATTACAATTGATCAAAAACCTCAAAACCGGCTCCTTATTTGTTTCTTTTTTCTTAGCATAAAAGGACGCTTAAACGTCATTGAATTTTCTTTACGTAATTGTGACGACAAAATTCCTGTAAACGCCGCAAAAAGCGCTAAAGACAAAACAATTTAACACCTCATTTACATTAACAAACTAAGATAGGTTGGGTATAAGCACGGAACGATACGTCGTTAGAAAACATTGAGACAACCATTTCACATCTCCCAAAACCAGTTCACACTACTCTTGTACACATTTAGAAAGCGCTCAACACTGCACAAAAGGAACAAATCGCACCCCACTGATAGCAATCGAGAAAAATGTCCGGGAAGGTGCGTCCGTTAGCCAAACTGGATATAACTGGATATAAATGAGAAATGACTTCATCTTTTTCTACAGATTACAACCCCCATGATCTCTCACTGTTTTGTGCCAGCGTTGCGATCTGGAACCGAAGGATCGCAGGGTAGAGTCCCGCCTTGGAAATGGTTGTGTTGTGTTCGTCTTTTAACCCCTCACCATCACCATATCGTGTCATCCTCACAGTTACCACACCGTTACTTGCAATAGTGGTCGCTAATGACCTAGAAGTTGATGCGGACCTTAAATAACGAAAATAAGTTGCTGCAGGAGAGCGCGCCACTGTATTGGTTTCCACCACGTTATGTGGGAGTGGAAAGGCTCTGCCGATGAATAAGAGGCGCCTTGCGACAGGCTGCGCTTTTTCCCGCTGCCAAGAGGGCGCGCTGTGAGCGCCGCAGGGGGCGGGATCAGTGAGGGGGGGGGAAGATGCGAAGAGGCACCGTGTGCGAGGCGAAGCTCAGGCCACTGGTACTGATGCTTTTCCAAATACTGTAATCTTTTTATCGACATATCTGCATGAGAGAAACGCAAACCTGTGAATGGGACGATCACAAATACATCTATGCCCGAGGCGGGGTTCAAACCCGCGATCCGACATCGCAGCGACAATACTTAGCAATTTCGGCAGTCCGGATATTCAAGAAGATCGTTTAACTTAATCTAAACAATTTGATGGAAACAATTGTGTAACGATTACATTATATAAACATAACGGTTATTGATGTTGAAAAGACATGAAGCAGATACAAACGGAAGAAAGACTAACCGTGATCGGGGAGGGTGAAAGTGGTGGGACGTGTTGGTGTGTGCGGAGCACAGTTGGAGTCCAAGGGGATGTGGCGAGAGACGGGGCGGTTTGCGACCGTGCAGAAGCAGAGCGTGGCATCGTGAGTAGGTGCAGACTCAGAAGCGAGGAGAAATGTGGAAGAGGTGGTTAGTTGTCCTAGCGGGGAGCTCTTTTTTTAGGGAAAGAAGTGAGGGATGGCAGTGAAATGGATTATTTTGTGAGTCCGGGTGCCTCAACTGCTGAGATGAATAATTCGTCCCGTCAGTGCAGTGACTTTTTTATCCCAAGAGGTGGCGGTGTTCCTTGTCGGGTGCAAGAGGTCCGGAACAACCTACACATCAACTTAAGAGGTTTATCCTCCGCCATCTAGGCATTGCCCGAGTAGGGACAAGTTCCAAGCTCTGGACTGGTCTTCCAACGAGTGTGGTAGTGTAGCAAATATAAACGTGTGTGCAAATAAGGGTTGATAATTTGTCAAGGAAGAGGAAGGAAAGATCGCGCGTGGTTAGGGTACTGCTCCGTCATTCGTCTGGCGTTGATCGGAGAGACCAGGGAAAACTACCGTTCAGAGCAGCCAGCAGTTAGAAATCTCTGACTGAATTCAGCCTAGCTATCTAGGTTGTCTTAAAAAGGCAACGCCATCGGGTCGTGATCCCCAGGGTCTCAGGATCAGAATCACCGCAGATGATGTCACTGAGCTAACTCTCCCTGCACGGGCGTGCCATATGGAAGGAGTAGGTGCTCACAACGAAGCGCGGAGAGAAGTGGAAGAGGTGATGCGGGTGTCGTATGGAAGCGCTGTCAGGACAGCGCAGTGGGGAGCGTAGGAATGGGGCGTGGAGGGGGAGCAATGAAAGAAGAGGAGGATTACGAGCGCGGGGTTGGGGCGGGGCGGAGATGGCGGTGGAAACGGCGGGCTTCAGATTTCCTGCGGTCGATGCCCGCGTGCCGCGCACGTGTCACGCACGCACGCGACAGTGACACGCATGGCAGGCAGCCCGAGGCAGGATTTCGTGCGGCAGATCAACGGATAGGCTGTCGGTTTGTGCATTGGGGCAGTGTGTCGCAGCCTGTGGATTGTGGAACATCGCCGGTCCGCCAACAGGCAGATGAAGCGCGAAACTTGAGGAGGAATATTATAGAAGAAAAAAGAGTTGGGGTGTAAGATGGACAATGAGCCAGCTTTGATCGTCCCGGTTTTTAATTCCACCTAGGTTTTTCCATTGGGAAGCGAGGGCAACTCTCTTCGACTGCAATAATGCAGAAGAAGTACAATTGCCAGATTTGTAATTGAGGCGTTAATTAAATACATTGCCACAAATCCAATTGTGTCGTTAATAAAGTCATCAATATTATAACTTTTCTCGGTCATTTTTCACTCAATTCGCTAATTTGTGAAAATCTTTTGGAACTTTATTTTCAATTTATGAAGTCAAATATAGCGTTATAGATTTGAATATATACTATCTTAGATTAAAAAATAAAATAATATGTCTTTTTTAGTTTTTCTTTTGAATGAAAATTGGCTGGAAACGCTCCTTCTGAGTAATTCTGTTACATTCGCTTTATGAGTTCAAATATTTAAAGATTGTTTAATATTGATTTGTGTTGTTATTTTGTGAACTTTAATTGATTTTTAAACTTTAATATTATATTTTATTATTTTATATTAAATTTTGAGTGTTATCACAGAGTACAGGCAATTTCTTCCTAAACACGCCCAGAATCTCGTATTTCTTTTCATTATGTCTTATATGAATAATACTGAGTTTACTTGTTTTTTTAAATTCAATGATTTTATTAACAATTGAAATGTTTTGCAAAATTTCTCCGTCCAGTATAAACGTGAATTTTCCCTTAAAATTCACTTTCATCCCGTGGTTCTCCTTGTCATTTCAAATTATAGCTAAGATCACAGAATCTAAGATATGAGTTTGTACTTGGTGATACACTTCTTTTCACACATTTCACCTAATTTTGTAGCTTGGTCTTTATCAGAATTAACATTACTTCCCGACCAATATAATTTTCTGATGGAACACCTGCTGACCCCATTTACTTGTTACATCTCGTTCATTTAATGCTTTACCATTTGATCTCTTCTGTTTTCCCATTCTCTTTTGCCTTACCATATCTTTGCTATCGCTTTCCGACTTCATCCCTCCCTGTCTATCTGCTAGCATTTTTATTTTCTCCCTTTTATCCTTCCATTCCTTCTTTTTATTCTAACCGGTTCATCTCAGAGCCAGCATTGACGCACTTCCTGCAGCGATTGTCATCAGGAAAACCTACAGTTGGAATCCCGACAGTGATGGACTTTCAACACTCGCTAAATAAATATATAGCTCGAATTCAACTGCTGCCTGAAGAGAATTGTATTCTCTAAACGCATTCTCTAAACGGTAGTTTTGTGTGATTTCTGCGACCATCACCAGGTGAATTCTGGAGCAGCACCCCAACAAAAGGGCTACGAACTGCGCCCGATTTTCTCTTCCTTTTCCTTGTCCTATTCTCACCCCTTACTTACATACACTTACTTACATGTACAACACTATCATTCGCGTCGGGAGACCAGAACGTATACTGATTGGGGGGATGCCCCGCAGAGGAGATACTTGGAGCGAAAATTCCCCCATAAACCGACGCGAAGGATTTTGAATCTCATAACTGAAGTAATATCCATAGCAAAGAAGTCGCTCGGTAACTTCAATCGACCAGTCTTTCTTCTATTCTTCGTCACTTTCTCGCTTACCCATCCACCACATCGTTTCCATTCCTATCTGTCTGTGCTTTCCCATCTGACCGCTGCCCAGCCCTCTCTTTTCCCTGCCCCCACCTCCCTCTCGTCAGCTTCTCCCCCCCCCCCGAGCTCATTGCCACCGTTCCCCTCAGCTATGCATGCCCCCCTCCACCTGCTCACTTCCACGCCCACACCCACGTCGCGACTGGCCGCCCACCACCGCGCCCGGCCGGCGCCTGCATTGCCCCGACGCCCCGGCGCATCGACCAATCTCCCCTGCCCTGGCACATCACCTGCATTCTTGGCCCCGCGCTCCGCCCTCCGCCCGCGCCTGTGCCCGGCGCTGGCACGCGCCCCCCCCCGTCACACGAAACGCTCCTCGTGGCGCACCGCGCGCTGCCTTCCTCCCGCCCCGTACCCTCGCCCTTGCCTGCGACGCCCTCACCCCCCGCCGCCAACGTCCCGCCACCGTTCGCCCGCCCCGCCCACCCCGACCCCGACCTCGCCCACGCCCCCAGCGCCAACGCCCTCTGCCACGATCCTATCGCCACTGCCGGCCTACAAGACGCCTCGCCCCCGCCGACCGAGCCCGCTCCTCGTGCCGATCCCCGCGCGCTCGCTCCCCGCTCCCTCCCTCGTCTGTGCCACCCGCACACCGCCGCCCGCGGCCCGCCGCATCTTGCCACAGCTCCCGCGCCCGCCTCTGTCCCCTCGTGCCTTGATCCTGCGCCGCGCCCGCCATGGCGGTCCTCACACTGCTCAGGACGCCTCGGCCCCCCCAACGAGCACGCTCCTGCGTGCCCGTTGCCCCGCGCCGCTGCGCTCCCCGCTTCCGCCCTCGCTCTGTGCCCACGCCCCGCGCCACCGCCCCGCGGCCCCGCCCCGCAACCTTGCCCACGCTCCGCGCCCTCTGTCCCCTTGTGCCTTGATCCTCGCGCCCCGCACTGGCCGGTCCGTCACTTGCTCAGGACGCTCGCCCTCCGCCAACGAGCCCGCTCTCGTGCGTTCTCCCGCGCGCTTCTCGCTCCCCGCTCCGCCCCTCGCTCTGTCCCAGCCCCGCGCCACGCCCGCGCCCCCGCCCGCACTGCCCAGCTCCCGGCCCGCCTCTGTCCCCCTTGTGCTTGATCCTCGCGCCCCGCACTGGCGTCTCCTGCTCAGAAGCCTCGCCCCGCAACGACACCGCTCCTCGTGCCCGTCTCCCCGCGCCGCTTCGCTGCCCCAGCTCTCGCCTTGCTCAGCGCCCGCGTCCGTGCCCACGTGCTCCGCGTCCCCCGCCCCCTACCCTGTGTCTGCATCCCGCCCTTTGCGCCCCCCGCCGCGCATCCTGCACCTCGCTTCCCGCCACCGCGCCCCACCTCTGGCCGCACTGTCCTCACCGCACCGCGCGCCGACCGCACTCGCCGGCAGACCGCACGTGCCACGGGTGAGCGACGGACGGCCTGTGGACAGCGCGGGCCTCTGCGGACGGACACAACCCCTCTGCGCGCGCCTTCCCACTCATTTCCCTTCCTCTTTTTAACCTCATGTCGACGCTGGTTCCTTTCCTCTTTCACCGGCTCATTGCATCAACTGATGTCACTGCAGTGCTTCTGTCCGGAAGGTTCTAGAGTTACACTCCCCACGGTGGCAGGACTTAAGACACTAACTTGGGTAGGTCGAATTCATCCTCCATCTGGGGTAGTATTCTAGGGGCCGGCTGCTCTGATCGTTGTTTCTTCGATCAACACAGGGCGAATGCCTGAGTACTACTCTAACAAGAGGACCACGGACTGCACGTTATCTTTCCTTCCTCATCCTTGACTTTTCTCACCCCCTTACTTACACACACTCTTGCGTGCACAACACTACCGTACATGTTGGGAAACCAGTCAGGAGCTTTGAGCTTGTCCCGGCTAGAGTGGTGCCACGCTAGTGGGAGATCCATGGGGGAAAAGCCCTGCAAGCCGACAATGATCGGTCTCGGATCTCCCATTCAGCGGGGGAATATCAGCGCTACCTCCAACGACAAAAACACGCACTACATTTACGGAAACTTACAATATCCTATACTAACAATAGCCTTAACTGTTGACGCGCGAGCAAAAAATAATCAATCAATGAACTCATTCTCATTCTTGCTCACCGTTACCGATATTCGAGGGAAGTATCTATTGTGAGATGATAAAGGCTTTCCTCAAATTATTTTTGCTTATAAATTATTCCTCAAACGAATATTGTGATCTATTCCTGTTATGAACCGAATTTACACATATGCCTCATCGAATTGCTAGGCGGGTTAAGAAAATAATATTAGCGCATTATGAAAAATGTATATATATTGACATAAATATTAAATTGATGCATGAAATAATTTTAATCAATGTTGATGGATAATTTTGAATCACGGACACACAATTAGTCTTACGCTTTATGACATCTAAGATTATCGTTAATCGTAAGCTGCGAGAACATCACTCTGCGCCGTCGAGAAATTGACTCCGTCGTTTAGAATTTATAATATTTGCCTGTGCAACATGATAAACTTTGGTTATCCGCTTGCTAATTTAGTAATTCAAGCAATTCCCGTGAAGCATCGCGTGTTCCAATTGCTCGTTCCCGGCGGACTCGGAAGCCGATCCAGTAATTTGGAGGAGGTGGCGCTGCGCGGGGTGGTGCAGGTATCCCGACGCCGCGGGCGCCAGCGCGGCGGTGTCCGTAATCTGGGCCGGCGCAATCTGCAACGGTCGGCTGCGCCCCTCGCGCGCACGCTCCCGCCCGGCCTCGAGGGCGCAGCGGCCCGCGCCTCGCGCAGACCAGGCGGGGAGGGTGCATTGTAATCGGCAGCGAGGAAACGCGACTCCTTTGCCGCGCGGCGCCACGCCCCGCCCCCTCCATCCCCCCGGGACCGCCCCCGCGCCGGAGTCACGTTCGCCCCTAAACAGCTGCCAGCGCTCTGCGCTGCGCCGCGCGCCGCCCCGATTCGCTTCCACGCCCAGCCCTCTTTCCTCTCTGTTGCCCAGCTTCGCACAGGTCTCGTGTGTTTCTCTTTGCCATTCTCTCTGCCATCCGTACCCGCTCCACATCCCCACTTCCCATTATCGCTCCCAGCCATCTCCGTCTCAGTACCTAATTTTTCTCTTCTCTCCACTCCTGGCCCCGCTCTCTTCCTCGCTCGTCTTCCAGCTGTCTGTTTCGCTTTCCTTCCCGCTCTGTTGCTCCCTCCGACTTTACGCTCTCTTCCTCATTTCGCTTTCCGCTTCTGTTCCCGCTCCTGATTCCCACCTGCCCCCGCTCCTGATTCCCACCTACTTCATTTCCTCTGACTCCAAGCCTCCTCGTCACTTCCTATCCCCGTTTGTCTTCGGGTTCTCCCTTGACATTCCCTTCTGTGTTCCCACCGAACCCTCCTCACCACTCTTCCCCACTCTGCACGTCATCTCCCTAAAACCGTCGTCGACGTCACCTCCCCCTCTCCCGGGGAGCGACGCGTCGCGGTGCCGCTCGTATTCACGGGCGCCACCGCCACGTGCGTCGCCACCTCCGCCGCCGCCGCC
>BOPP01000051.1:7145446-7160985 GCA_017312745.1 Gryllus bimaculatus | reverse complement strand
CACCATTGTCTCCGCCTCCACCGCCACCATTGTCTCCGCCTCCACCGCCGCCACCGCCGCCACTGCCACCACCGCCGCCTCTGCCGCCACCATTGTCTCCACCGCCTCCGCCGCTACCACCACCACCTCCGCCGCCTCCGCCGCCTCCGCCCCTGCACCGCCTGCGCCGCCTCCACCACTGTGTGTGCCGCCACCGCTGTCGCCGCCGCCGGCACGCGTCGAGCGCTCAACGGCGATTAGCGCGCGCTCATAATTAGAAGCTCCGCCGGCGCGGCGAGGGAAGCTGGGGCGGCGCCCGGAGCTGCGCACGGCGACGCGTGTGCTCCGCGCCCCTACACGCGCGCGGCGACGCCTCTTCTGCGTTCGCGTGAGGAGGCCAATAAATGCTGCTGCTGCTGCTACTCAAAATCATGCGCGTTCATCGGTAATTCTAGGCTGCTAGAGAAAAAGGGTATTAGTCGAGAAATTACATTTTGCAGGAGAGACCTTGTTTTCATTTTCAATGAACAAACAATAGGAAAAAACATGTTTTTCCTTTGTCAACAACGTTTTGAACTCAATTATCCGGAAAAACTTTATATCAAAAGTATGAAGAAATCAATCTCACTTTCAGGAATCAAACCTTGGACTTACCTCATTTTGACCATTTTATAACTTACACTCTTTTTCCATGGCAGCGGAGAATTATCCCTTGCATTGGTAAGAAAAGTATGTTCATTTATGACAATGTGACTGGAAGAAATTTTTATTACTTTATTTTTTTAATGCTCCAAAGAAGGTGAAATAATCTTAAATGAAGGAAGGAATGAAGAAATCAAGACCATCTGAAAGCAATATAAGTAGGTAATTGTTAAAACATCTATCCTTATGGGTATTAATGAGATAAAGGACATATATTTTAATTGTTGAGGTTAGTAATGATATATTCAAATCTTTCTCTACTTTTCTATGCTGTATGTTAAAGGTAATATATTGTTCATGCTCTGGATGAAGATTTCTTAGCAAAGGGAATTAACGTTCTTTGTTTACACATTTCAAAAGTGTGTGATTGAATGCTGTCTTTGTATCACTAAAATGGATTTAGCGACGAGAAACAGGTCATATGTCGTAACTTTTCATAAAAACTCTCATCTTACTCAACGAGAAATTGTGGCAATTGTGGCAAAGTAAGTTTAAGTGTAATAAATAAAATTATTAAACAAAAGAGGCGGTATAATTCTGCCATAATTTATGTGGTGTCTAATGGTGATTAAATTAAAAATATATCTAAGGAATGATTGAATCAATGTCTGATAAGCTTGACGTAATTAATAAAGGTCAAAAGAGGGCATTATAAGTATTAATAATGTTATTTTTATGTTAATAAGTTTTGTGGTAAATACGTATTTCGTATTTCGTGGTTAACGCGTACTTGAAACAACAATCGTTCGTTCCAACTCTCCTAAGATCTTCTAAAAGCGAACTGCTCACCTGGCCGCGAAATTCAACTCTTTCCGCATCCCTCCCGGGTACTTCCTCGGCCGGTGCCAAGCGAAACGAGAGTTCTTGGTTTGGCGCCTTGGCGACGGGAACGCTGAAAGAACGTTCCTGGAAGGAAGTTCGATTGGACAAACATTTGGACGGTTCGATCGCTCGGCTTCGACGCCATAATCCGCCTGACACGCATCGTTCCCACGTTTCCTGAGGCGGTGCGTTTTAACCGACGACAAGTCCCTGTCAAACACACCCACCCACGCTTCTCTCCGATACGGTACAAAGGGACGTTCAATGAACTAGGAAAACGTGCACGAAAATATGCCGCTATTTCATTTCCCGCTTGTCAAAATAAATGATAGCAGACTGTCTGTATATTAAAGTCGTTGTTGCTGATAGGTTGTAGAAGCATTTCCAACATGACGAAAATTAAATGAAAACATGAAAAGTTCTTTGGAGTTCTAGGTGCTTATTTGTTGTCACTGAGTATTTTACACAGTATTAAATATGTGTTTACTGTAATTAAATAAAGACATATGTTAATAATTACAAAAATATATGAAATACGGACGGATTGTAATATATGAAATCACAACTCTATTAGGGAACCGTTGTTGCCACATGCATGACAAAAGAACAAACCGGATACAATTCATTTAAAAATTGAAAATAATGCTATAAGAAATTTCAAATTGAATAACAAATTTTTACTGACTTATATTTATACTCATTTTTATATTATAGTTTATTCAATGAATAATGTACTAAATTAAATGCCACACAAGTTGTTCAAAATTGACAGGTCTTCTAGTGGAGGGTCAAACTCTCAGGTATCTCAGGTATCTCAGGTACTCAACCTCTAGTGGAGGGTATGAAGGTAATGGAAGTTTGTTGTTAAATAATGCGTAGTTTATTGACGTTGGGCCTATTCTCCAAATGCCATGGACTTTCCTGAAGCAATAAAGGTGAGTTAGAAAATGACAGCGCAGTTACAATGTAACGTCACTGGAAAAGCACTAAACATAAAACCGAATGGCCAGAACAAACACTTTCATTATCGTTCATTGTTAATAAGCAATACTGATCCTATTAACTCCTTCTATTAATTGTATTTCTTCTTTCGTTATGGAAATTGTCTAGGCCTCTGCTAACTAATTTTGTTCTATAGATTATATTTATCCTTCCAGAAATATAGATTAAATTATATATTCTTTGCAGTTGGCTAGTGTATATATTTTTGTCATAACTTTATTATTTTTTAAACTGTGAATTATTTTAGATTTTTATGAGTAGAGCAACTAAAATGAAAATCCATATTTTGATCTAGAGAATGGGCACAGAGCTACATTAATGACTCTGCCCTGGTGACCCACTGGTTGGTTATCGCGTGTATGTACTCTACAAACGCTCTATTGTCTGAGAAATCGAATTGTGCCCCGCAGCATGAAAGATCGTTTTCCGTATTATCTACCGCAAGACTAGTAGAGCTCGGCTAATTGCCTAGGAGACCTACATATCAAACTACCACCGTTGCCTCACGGTTTAATGTGAGTAAATAACATGAGTAAAGGAATGTAAAAATATCTAAATTAATTTTATATTCTAACCGATGATATTGTTGTCATGAAAATACAACTGTTAGAAATGAGCTCAAAAATTTCTCTTGTTTTCTTTTCCGTGCTTACATTCCGCGTTTCTCTGTCCGCATATCTATAAATGTTGCTTTGCCGTCGGTTTGCAACATACGTATAGTTTAGCTGTTTCATTGAGCATGGTCGCCTAGGACGATTCTTGCTCAGTCAACATAACAATGTTAATAATTATAGGTTGAATAATGAATTTTAAATTATACGTTTTGCCGAAACGCGGATCTGTGGCATTAAATTCGCTACACGGAAAATTATATTTTTTAGTCTACAATATTTGGTTTTATTATATTTCATTACGATGAATGACACTGATTTAAAATGGAAATCTATTGTTTTAAATACTTATCTGCACAACGCTTCTAGAACTAATTTTCTTTATTGTCTGGTTTTTGTTTTGTGTTGATTGAAAGAGTTAAACGACATTACATTTTTTAAATAAAATTTTAGGATTTCAAATTAATCTGGCGTTAAGTACTTTTGCGACACACACGTCCAATGAAAGTCCAAATTCAAAGCCATAGCCCTGTTGTCCTAACAAAATTTCAATGATGTGAAAGTAGCAGAGTGAAGACATCCAACTTTCATGAAATATTTATAGCAAGCTGATATGCATTCCTTTTAGGGAAAAGGCATCCTACCAATTTCATCTGCAATCTACTCTCCCCAAACACACTCACTTAAACACTCACCCACAGACACACTCACTCACCCACAGACACACTCACTCACCAACAGACACACTCACTCACCCACAGGCACACTCACTCACCCACAGACGCACAGAAACACTAAAGTGGTGCCCTAAAAACGGGGTAGTTGATGAGAAGAAACAATTTCAGGCGGTTTGCGGCCCATTTTAAAGGGTTCTGCCGGGAAAGAAAGAAAAAATACCGACTAGAGGGGTCAACTTACCAACGCGTTCCTGGAAGGTGTTGTCAACTAGCTGAAACCAAAGAGAAAATTGTCCCTGTTTGGCCACGCCCGACACGTGACTGCGCATCGACATGTGCACGGTCGATTGTTAGGCGCTGCTTCCAGGCAACGTACAGACGTTGGTCGGTACATCTTAGTACCCCAGGAATTTGAACAATTTATCTCGTATATCTCATAAATTATAGGATATTGTCCTATATTTTCGAAAAAGGATGAGATTTCGGTTATAACTTGTTTAGGAAGAAAGCGAATCATAGGTCTAATTCATTTGTAACATTTTTTATTGCATGACTGACGTAATAAACGTCATTTTTGATGGATAATAAAGGGACGCGAAGCAACAACCAATACTTGAATCGTTGTATAAAGTTTCGAGGGAATAATTTCCCACATTTGCGTTTCGCTCTCTTCCGCTTTATCATTATTTTCTTTCTCTTTCTCATCTCTGTGTTCTAATTTCACCATAAATATTTCCCCGCTGTAAGCATCGCCCATCGGTTCAAAAATGCATGTCGCGTGATGCGGGGCCTTCCCAAAGGAAGAATTTCGTCCCACACGGTTGAATGGCAGTGGCGACGGAATCGGGCGCTGTGGTACGTGCATAACAGAAAAAAGGGAAACTCTTAAAATATGTGGTTTTCTGACGACTCGCAGCGCACCACTTTTTTATCTGTGGACAGCGGAACCACCTCCCAGTCCATTCACGTGGGATTTGTGGAGAACGAAATGTTTGTGGCGTTTTTTATTAATTTCTCTCCGTCTTCGTGCCTCCCATTACACCATTACTCTATTCCTATTCATAACATAACAAAATCTATAATTCAACAAAATCATTCGACTACTGCAGGTATGTCTATAATATTTAGGGATTGGCATCATAATAAAGATGTAGCCTTCGAGTGAGATGACTAGTATGTGTAGCGTTGAGTCAGTTTGCTTTCCACCCCCTGGATAACTGCTTTCAAATCTCTATCGATCCACCTGAAAGTTATGGACGACGAAACGTATTTGCCGGACGTTTTCCTTGTACTTGCGTCCCACCATTTCATTATTCACTTTGTTCTGGTCTTGCAATTGCGATAAATAACTGGACTGTACAAAAGGATTGATTAATTTGCGCTAATCTTTGGGCTTCGGATAACTCAATTTTTTAAAAAAATTTTGCGTCTTTGCGCAAAGCGTCCATCAACCCTTTTTTGGGCGTTGAGCTCCTACCTTGGAGTAAGAGTCTATTATCAGTTACGTCTCGTCACGTTGCAGCCAGTGCCTTATCTCGTTTCGGCCAGCGGCTCCGCTCAGTTAGATCTCGGGATTCTTACACTGTCAGCAGGAACCCGCGAGATCTACAATTCGCTTAACCTCCGTAACTTCATCGAGGTTAGAAAACGAATTCGCCTAGCGACGTGGGGTGCGTCTCTCTCCGTTTCTGTCTCTCTCCGTTTCTGTCTCTCTCTCCGTTTCTGTCTCTCTCTCCGTTTCTGTCTCTCTCTCCGTTTCTGTCTCTCTCCGTTTCTCTCTCTCTCTCTCTCCGTTTCTCTCTCTCTCTCCGTTTCTGTCTCTCTCTCTCTCCGTTTCGGTCTCTCTCTCTCCGTTTCGGTCTCTCTCTCTCCGTTTCTGCCTCTCTCTCTTCGTTTCTGTCTCTCTCTTCGTTTCTGTCTCTCTCTCTCCGTTTCTGTTTCTCTCTCTCTCCGTTTATGTCTCTCCCTCCGTTTATCTCTCTCTCTATCTCTCTCTCTCCGTTTCTCTCTGTTCCTCTCATTCACATTTAATTGCTGATTCTGCGCGTCTCTGGGCATGTAAGGTAATATCAAGAAGCGCCGGAACAGCAAAATAGTAATAAATTGTAATAGATTGTTCAAAAAATATCATCCTACTTATTACGGTTTGAGTAAACGTCTGGTAGATTTGAATGCCCTAGAACGTTTCGTTTAAGTGTTATTTAAAGCTAGATGTTTTTTTAAATTGCTGCTGTGTGATGCATGTTGCATTTGGCACGAACATTTAGTTATGTTCTACAGCGCTATCTATTGGAAGTACAACAAAACTAACGAACATAAACCTTGTGGAGGAAAAAAAATGATGTGGTACCTTTTATAGTGATAGGTAACACGGTGTCGGAGTTAACCGTGTTTCCATCCGTTTATCAAATTAATCCCATTCGCATCTGCTATTCAATCGGGTGTAATTCATCGCTGCTCGATTTCTAGTGGAACCATTTTTTTTCTCCGTTCTCTCCAAATCATGTTATTAGAGTACTCTGGAAAAAGCATTCTGAGGTATACATTTCTGTCAACTAACAGGTCAATAATATATTATATATCTTAATTCATAAAAGAACATTATACAAAAACAGTTCTTGGGTTAAATAACATTATAGTCTGGGTATTGTCTTACAACTTTTCAGACGACTATTCTTACGAGTATCCATTTTGGATTCTCAATCTTCTTCTGAATAATAAATTTTCACTTCTTGGCAACCACATAGTCATAACTGAAAAGCTTAACAAGTGTGCTGTTGTGTTGTCATGATGTGAGGCCGCTAAACGAGTTTTTTTTCTGGAGGAGATGTTCGCATTCTGCACTATCTAGAGGAAAATACTAGTTCCCAACTGCTCTATTGGGACGTTGTCCATAGCTTCTCCGACTTGTACCAAGTGAACGCTAGATAAGTAAGGAGACAAGCAGGCCAAAGACAGCATGAAATCTTCTCTTCCTCAAACTTTCCCCTCCCATTCCTCAAACACATTTAGATGTACAATAATACCACACATGACACGGGAATAGTAAGAAGGTTAGAGCTTCTTCGGGGGGGGGGGGAAATAACTTGAGGATGAAACTCCCCGCAAACCGACGTGTAGGTTGGCACGATATTTCAATGACACACAAACACCGCCAAATACCGATATATAGCATGCACACCCTACATGGGAATGAGAAGCATAGGATTTGAGGTGACCGCAAATGAAAAACAATCAATCAGTAATAAGAAATGGAATAAATCGCGACTGTCATTCCGGACCTTTACTGAATCCGCCTGGCTGTGCGGCGGGCGTCTCGAGGCGGGGGTGAGTCAAAGCTAGCATCTCTCGTGAATGTAGTAGCGCGCACTTGCCTGACGCTCCGCCGCGGCGCCACCACCCAGGGAAAAAGACAGCGGTGGGAGTAGAGGGGGGTAGGGGCGGGAGGGGAGGAGAGGACAGTAAGTGAGGCAGAGTAGAACGTGCCGTGATGTGGAATGACGTGGGGAAGCGAGGCGTTGTGAGGTGGGACGATACGGGGCAGGGCGGGGCAGAGCATGGTGGCATTATAATAATAATAATATATATTACTATATAATAGTAAAAACAATAATAATGGAATAATAATCATATTAATGATTATCTTCATTTTATTGTTATTTTATTATTATTATTATTATTATTATTATTATTATTATTATAGGTTATTTCATGGCAATTTATGTTAATGATGCAGTAGGCGAGTTTCATGTCGTTACGCAAGTATTCGCCAGGACTTCATACGTAACCCAGGGTAAAATTCGATTTTTAGCCGATATGAGTTTTGTAAAATCTTTCTGTACAAAATACTGTTAATTCAATGTTATTCAATATGATATGAAATGCATTAACCGTGATCGTTTAGTATTTAAATGTCTGTTGTCTCGCAGATGAAAAAATGGGATAAGCAGAATGTGTTGACATACTAAACTCTATTGATCCAACATAAGTTATTGAGTACTCGTAACAATATTACATCACTCTAGTGTGTGGGCCTGATGCCGAGCCGCGCACAACCCGCTAGGGTGCGCGCCCGTTGCTATTCGACCGCGGGTTCACACGGTCTTTCTCCCCCCCCCCCTTGCTGCCACCCTGCTCGGGATCGGATAAGCGCTTGCTTTGTCAGCCCTGGTCACGAGCCGCCGCTAACACCAGGACTCAACCGGTCACCACCACCGATCAGCACTCAGCTTTGGAATGCTCACATACGGGATGATCGCTTTTATGCATTGTCACTCGGTAAAAGGCTTCGATTTTGGGGACAAGTCCAAAAATCGCTGCCCTAAATTTATGTTCTATACGGATAGGTAAATACAGATGAAAATAAAAATATATTTTTGTTAAAGAACCTTTCCTTCGTTTTTGCATAATTATAAAATGTGTTCAAATTACAGAATAAAATGAGATATATTACCTATGGTGGCATTTTACATTGATGCAATTTATCAGGACAAATTTTAAATCATTTTGTCTGTCCATATCGTATATTTTTGTCGCCTTAATACATACTTATGAAATAAAGAAACTAGTGAAACTTCAACAACATAAACTTTCTTGCTTTATTTTGAAATTTTGCAATTTTCGAAAATTCTGATAGTTCAACTAAATGAGACTTGTGCCATCCTTAAGGATCATTTGTTCTATCCAAGGAAAAAAGAATTAAAATAGTGGGAGCAGTTTTGATAAAAAAATTTTAATTATATTGACTCTAGGTGGATATTGTGCGAAAACGTCTCGTTTCTCAATATTTTTAAAGATATAATTTTTTGAATTAGACTTTGTGTCAAAAATATCTTGATCTTAATTATACTTTGCAATAGTACTTTTTTATTTTTCTAAAATCAGAGAGAATTTCCCTAAAATTTGCAAAAGTTTGCCTAAAAGCCTTTGTTTTGCATTCTTGTAATACATATGAGGGGAAAAATAAAAACTTCCGAGCAACAATTGAGAAGATAACTGCTTAAATTGCCTATATTTGACGCAAAATTACGCAAAAAATACATATATTTTCAAATCAATGTATTATTCTTGTTATTGTTACAGCAGCCAGCTTAGTATTGTTATTATTGTTATTATTGAGATCAGTAGTAGATGTTTCCATAACTCTTCTCCCTATTAAAAGCCAGAAATTATTATTATAATAAGACTTTGATTTCGGTCACTAAGTGCCTGCACTTTTTAAACTGTTTCTGTGAGAGTACTTGTTAAACTGTTTCATTGTATCGCCTGATGCAGATTCGGGTTTGTGAGATCATATAAAAACGTAATGACTCATGCCAGCATAATCACACATGAAAGATGACACGAGCAGCATGCCTGGCAGTGGCTGAATGTTCCCCTTCCGCCAGATGTCGTAGATTGAAGCCTTTGTATTTGATTCACATTACGTTTGATTATTATTTTGCTCAAATGAATGAGCATCAACAGATAGGACAATCTGTCACCAAATAGCTGGAAGCTACAACCTCGACACGATTATTCATGTAACACCAGAATTCATACTATACAACATTAAAGTAATCTAAGTTTCATGTCAAAATATAGAAGAATCGTTCCAAAATATGTGATTTGAGTTTTGTGAACAACGCAAAGAAGATGTTTGAGATATTCAAATAGTTTTTTCGTTCACAAAATACGACAACATTTTACCTTCTGTTAAATACGATATGAAGTTTATTAATCAGTCAGCTGAGACTAAGGTTTCGCAATGAGCTACTCTAAAAGAAGAGGCCGTTGAACACTTCTTAGGGTGTGGGTTTGGATCCGCCACAGAGCGGTCGTTGAGCTCCACTTGCTTCAATGGTGCACTTCTATCAGAACTGGTATGACAAAAATTGGCCCATATTCATAAGCGTAGAATAAATTGAAAATGGGAAAAATTATAATTTCCATTTTGTGAGGTAGTAATGAAGAAATTGATTAAAAATGCTTACGAAATTCAGTAACTTTCTTTTTCATGTGTAAATTTTGTTTATATTAAGAGACTTCTGCTGATATTTGAATAAACAGAATTTAATTACTCATGCTGTGGTAAGTAACGTAATTTAGTTATTTTCCCGCGGGATGAAATCCAATGAGTTTGCTCAGGAAGTAAATATCGTATAATCGACAGTTAAGAATGGCGTAATCTCCCGGCATCACTGTGAATGTCTTCATTTATAGAAATATAGAAATAACTCCCAACATTTTGAGCTCACAGCTTAGATCCCGCGATTAAGACAACCTGTACAGAGCGAAGCTTTGCAAAGACGACGTCGGCATTCACCAGCGGCGATGGGGGGAGGTTGGCAGGCCTGCACGTCCCCGGCAATTAGCCGCTACGCCCTCGCGCTGAAAATAGCGCCTCCCCGCCCCTCCTCCTCCGCGCGCCCCTCGCAGGCCATTAGTGCGGGTGACAATCGCCCGAGACGACGGCGTGACGCGGCGACGGCGTTTGCCTGCCCCCCTCCCCGCTCCACGCCCTCGCCCCCCCCGCTCTCGCCCCGCCCAGCGCCCTCCCCGCCCCGGCTCGCACATTAAAATCCGCCCGGAAACGCCCCGCCAACGCGCTGTCCGTCTCGCTCGCCTCAGCCCAACCCGACCGCACCTTCACCCCGTCTCTCTCTCTCGCTCCACCTCATTGACCACCACGCACCGTACGGGCCCCATCGACGTCGTGGAGGCCTTAGCCCCACACCGCCCCACTCGGCACCGCTGTACCTCGCCTCGCACTGCCGCATCGCCCCGTCCCGCCCCCGCCACGGCAAAGCGTCCCACGTCACCGCCCTGACCGCCCGCCCTGCTCCCTTCTCCCCTCTGCGCCTGCCTTTTCGTATGTTGGCAGTGCCCCGCCCTGCCCCGCTTCCTTTTCGCCACAGTCGCGCGTCGTTCCGCTTGCAACTGGGCTCCTTCTCTCGCCCTCACCTTTCCGCCGCTCTCCCCTCTCTGACAGAGCCACACCTCTCCCCAACCCCCTCCCGCCCTTCACTGCTTAACTGCATCTCTCGTTCCGCTCCTACCCGCCCCATTTTCACCCCATCCTCCTCCGTACTTCCACTTCCCCCATCCTCTCTGCTCCTCTCACCCCGCACCACTTCACTCTGCTCCTCTCCCGCATCTCCTGGCATCTTCCCGCGCCTTTCCCTTTCCATCTCCTCGTCCCTCCTTCCCCCTCCACGTCCCTTTCCCTACCGCCGCGGCGTTGTCTGCACTGCGAAGTTTCCGGAACTCTTCCCCGAAGGAGGACGTGAGAGACGGGGGCTCGCAGTGAGACGAGACTCGAGTCGGTGCAAACGCCCTATTAACTCAGACATACCTACGGCGCAGGGGTAATTGAAACTTGTGTACAAATTGAGTGTAGACTTACTGTGATGTTGTGCGATGAACGTCACAACCTGGTTAATTTAATGCTTAAAAGGCAGGAACTGTATTAAATGCTGTTAATGTACTGTTCTCAAGAAATAATGGTAACTCTTTCAATTCCTGAAACATTTTACGGTGGAATGGCGAGATATTATATTGATGCACTGTTTTGAAGACATAATATTCACTATCCAAAGCTTGTTTTTTCTAATGCCTTTTCATCTAAAGGACATATATCTAGTCATCCGTCAATTATTTTCAACGTATTTGTTATCCTTTTTGACTCTTTATATATGTGTAAAAACAACATTGTAATTATTTTGAGAAACTGTTTTAAATTTCCTCAAATTGATATATGCAACGGTATTTTCACTGCGTCGAAAATATTACATGTTTGGCAGCAATAATTACAATTCAGATTTAGAAATACTAATAATTAGAAGTTGAAAAAGTCCGGTTAAGATGATCATAATATTTGTAATTATATTATAAGAAAACTTCTTGAAATAAAAAGCGAAAGCCAAAGAAATGTATTCTTTTCTACAAGCTGTAAAAATACGTCTTTTCAAAAAATAACCAAGCTTAACCATTTTATTTAATTACAAAAAGGACGTGCTATTGGCCAACTCTAATGAGCTGTAAGTGAGATGACCTCTTATGTATGGCCGTCTACCTTGGACTTACCCCAATTGAAATCGAAAAAAATAGTATTCAATAATTTTTATATTGTTCAAATATGTCGTTCAACTATTCCTTCTTGAAATACATCGCTTGCATTATTCCTGATATTTATTTTATTGGTTTCAGTCCATTTCATATGCCTAGAAACGAAAAACTAAATGGATTTTTAGAGAATAAATATGTTGAGCCACTGAAGATGGAACACACGATAAATATTGTAAATTGTTAAAATCTGCAAATTAAAATTAGTAATAAGAAAAGGGAAATTTTTATAATTTGCTTACATACGGGATACATTTATTGAAGAATGTTAACAAAAAGGTTTCTCATGTGACCTGTCTAAAGTACTTTATAATACTTATTGTAAATAGAAGGGAATAATGTAATAAAACGTTTGCCCTTTTTTGACTTCATAATTAAAGAATACAATAACCCAGGGATAATTCTTATCATCGACAACAAATATCTTGAACCCGAATTTTTAAATGGAAAATTCTTTCAAAACATAACATTTATGTAATATTAATTTTTATATTTCGTTTTCTCTCTCTTTCTTTCTCACGTGCTGTACGCAGGGTTCCGTATTTCCGAGAAAATTCAACTTGAACTTTGTGTGTACGCAGGTATTCTGCTACGTCGTTTGAAAGAAGAGAACATCTCACGCTGCCATCCAATTTTCCAGCAGAGTCCCTGCATTCCCATGCATGTCGTAGCACTCGTAAACCGTACGCATTTCTACGAACGTGTCCTCCAAATTATTAGCTTTGCGTAAAAATTTAAACATCTAAATGTACCCCTTCTCGTTTTTTAATTCCTCACCCTTCTGACCTCTACGCCAGTTTGGATAGATAACTCTAGTTTAATGTAGAAATTTGATAATTATCTCATAAAGCGACAGTATCTTTGTTATTATGGTTATAGATTCTAAAATCATGGACTCTGCCAATTTCTTAATTTTCTGAACAGATATATTTTTACATTTTCGATATTTAAGTCTTCATCAAAACCACATTTCTTTTCTAACTATGGGACCTCAAAATATTTTATTTTCTTTCCCTACTTTCATAATGAGCTTAATATTTTTCATGCAAGTTTGAAGATTATAATACATTCTAGAAAAAGGCTGATAACTTTATCACAAGAAATTAGTAGTCATAAACTCGGGGACCTAAAATTCTTTGATTTTACACTGGTAACTATAAAGTATTTTGGTAAATTTTGTTCTCGAATCAAGTCATTCAATTCAGGTAGAGTGAATATTGCTTTTTCCACAAAACGCTGTCAAGCTTACTTAATATTTTTGTGATTTTGAACGTGAGAGCTGTTGTCTTCTTGTTCTTACAATGGATGGAGTAGATACTGGAATTCCGTTCTCAGCACGAGGCATAGATCAGTTGATAAAATTTAATTCGAATATACTATCTTTCACCTATATTTACTCTTTAAGAACTTATTACATTATAGCAAAGCTTCACTGTCACCATCAAGGTCAATACGTTCGAAAGCAGTAATTAATAGAGACAAACTTTTGTACCATAATATCACGAATTTCCTTGTTTAATTAATTGAAAATTCAATATGGGGTGACAATGGGATTTAAAAGTTAAATGAGTACCATATCTTTCTGGAAGAAAAGTAATAAACTTATAGATATAGATTATATATAAATGGATTTTAATGGATAATAATGGATTTTGGGGTGATGAAGTTAATAATGTATATGTATATATAAGTATAATTATTGCGTTTTTAGTTAAAATACCTATATTTATGGTTCATTAATGATTACCTAAGGCCCATGTTGAAGCTCCTATTTCTGGTTCTTTAGTGTTGGCCGGTGTTTTGTTAAAGTTGGGTGGTTATGGATTAATGCGTGTTTTTGGGATTATAGTATTTTGTTGTTTAAAATATAATTTTATTTGAATTGGTATTAGATTAATCGGGGGCTTTTTAATGGGGTTGGTATGTTTACGTCATTCCCTATTGTACAATTATATATATATATATATATATATATATATATATATATATATATATATAGCAATTAATGTGAGAGATGGTTCATTATGGTGCAAAGAGAGAAACTAGATCATATTTTACGATCTTTCCAGCAAATAACAAGTTTTCTCTAAATGTAACGCTTTCCATTGGAAGGCGCACAAGAATCTGTTTTGCAAGTACTAAGTATTAGAATTCATTTCACATAAAGACATTTAATGAATTTACTTTCACGGTATTTATTACTATGATTACTAATTGTCCTTTTAATTTACTTCAATTCATTTTGCCGGAGCTACCAACTGGTTTCGAATTTTCTAAACCCAATGCGCTCAACGACGTTTCGCTACCTTTCACGCGGGCTGTTTGCAACTGGCTCTCGACTGTCCAGGATCCATCTTCGACTCCAGGTACCTTTGGCTGACCACTGCCTGGATGAAAATTGTAAAGGCTCATATAAGCTGTGCCTGTTACGTCCTCTATAAAATGCATGATATTGCAGGAGCAAAGCCCTAAACTACCCGCGCGATATTTCCGTCTCCTTGCTGTTGCCACTCTCATCTTTAGGATCGGGTGATGGGCCGATATCCTGCCAGTAAACCGTATTCCCTATTGTAGTCGCCAATACCTAGAGAAAACAATATCTCGAGTGTCCCGGTCTCCAACAGAACGCGTATCTCATAAGAAATAAGTAAGGACGTCGAAAGGAAAATAGATGATAAGGGATTTAGGTCACGGCTAAAGTTGACCTTGCAATTTACATATACTGCCATAGTAACAGCGAGGAGAAGACGACGTTCATATCTGGTGGTCATTCTCACTGTCGCAT
Source organism: Gryllus bimaculatus (assembly GCA_017312745.1). Classification (NCBI taxonomy): domain Eukaryota; kingdom Metazoa; phylum Arthropoda; class Insecta; order Orthoptera; family Gryllidae; genus Gryllus; species Gryllus bimaculatus. The sequence continues at coordinate 7,146,304 of BOPP01000051.1, read as the reverse complement.
TCAAACACAGCATCGCTCGCCGCCCTCGAAATCAGGTGGCGTTCTGGATTTAGATGGCGGTTTGCGAACCGTGACAACTTCGGAACGTTCTTCTTCGTACGAGAACCTTCGCCCTAATTCCTAGCAACGCCTCTGCCTGGCGTGGGCCGTGCACTGTCAGTTGAGAGAGTCGAGCCGCTGCCGGCGGCCTGGACAGGTGCAGAAACATCCCGCGGCGAGGTGGCTGCGGCGAAAGAGCGGGGAGGCACGGGGTTGGCCCCTTTCGCCTCGGAATCCAAACCCTCGACGGAGCTGCCCTGGTACAAGGGATAATCGTAAGAGAGGTGGAGAACCTCAAAATCCCTCGCCCAGGCCAAGGACAGGGCTCAGGTAAAGTCGCGCCAAATTTCAAATACCTAACGCGGTGGAACAGATCAAGAGATTGAATGTGAAGAGGAGAGATTGGAGAATGGTGCAAGATGATGGAATGGAACGAGGTGAATGGGAACTAGGTGATAGAATGAAACATGGTGATAGAATGAATAGGGGTGATGAAGAATGAAAAGCCTGAAGAAATCAACGAATGTAGATGATGAAATGAATAAAGCTGACGATGAACTTAATAAAGATGATAATTATGATAACGAACTGAAGAGGGATGATGATGAAATGAAGAAGAAATATGGTGATGAAATGAAAGAATATGATGGTGAAATGAAGAAAGATGATGATATAAGGAAAGATGATGATATGAAGAAAGATGATGATATCAAGAAAGATGATGCTTATATGAAGAAAGATGATGATGATGATGATATAAAGAAAGATGTTGAAACGAATAAAAATTATGAAGATGAGAAAACGGATGAAGAAAAGTAT
>BOPP01000051.1:7114966-7134867 GCA_017312745.1 Gryllus bimaculatus | reverse complement strand
CCCCACTCCACCCTCTTGCCCCCTTCTCTCCCCCTCCCCTCTCCGTCCATTATCTTCCTCTCTCATCTCTCTTCCCCCTTCTCTCCCCTCTCCTCTCCCTCCCCTACCTACCCCTCTCATCTCTCTTCCCTTCCACTTCCCCCTCTTCGTCGCAATCTCCTTTTATGAGCGCGTGCCGCTCGCCTGCCTGCAGCGACCGCCGTCGGCCCTGCGGCAGACGCCTGTGGTCGGTGCGGCTGAGCCGTGCACTGAACGGGGTGGGCTGAACCGGCTGCCCAGATGCGCGGAGATATTGTTCTCTCACTGTGTTAATACCCTACTGCACATATAGCAGGGAAAGAGATGTTTTTCCCCGTGGGACTTGGCTGGGTGCGTGTGGGTCGGCCCTTTCTTTCATGCATGAACTTGATGAGCTTCCTCTTGAGTTCTCTCCCCGTCTTCCTTACGATAGAACCAATCAGTGGATTTCATGATGGAAGAATATTGTAGCGTACACTAACTCTGGTTTACACATGCTGTTATAGCGTAAAATAGGTTAATAAGGGAGTTGTAGGTAAATGATGGAAAGTGATATACGTGTACAAGAGATTATATAAATTGCATCATGTGCTTATGAATAAATGATATCTTTCCGTTGTGAATAATTACGTAATTAATTAATGATGAGACATAAAAGAGAGCACTGAACATTATATACAAATGTAAGTATTAAATATTTTTAAAGCTTCAAGTACAGTATATTCTCGCAGAAGAACCGATTTTAAGAAAGTACGTAGATATCAAGTCCAACGAAGAAACGTTTAAAAGTGCTTGTAAGAATGCACTAATCTAGCTGAAGGGAAAGTTGTATGCGTATCAATAACCGTCCATTATTTTTTAGGATAATAAAAAAAACTAATATTGTTACATCTCCAACATCATCAATCAATAAAGGTACATTACATGTAGCCAGTCTTTAATTGTCAGTATTTGAATAAAAAACGTTTTGCAAAAAGAAGTTGAAAAATGTACATAAGAGTATATAGATGCCTTTGTTGTTATGTACACGTTGCATAAATATTTCTTGTTTACATAAAAATTAGGAAGACGTAATAGCAAGTAACGAACAAAACAAAAAAGTTGTCGCACCCAAACACATGACACAAGTTTCTTTTCGTATCTAGACGAACTGAATTCGAATCCGAAGCCAGAATTGCGCCACCAGCCTACATTTATTATTAAATCGGAGGGAAACTGGAGGGTGATGGCCCAATTATGGCTTTGAGTTTGGATTCAGCGCGTCGACATACAAGAGAAATGTGAGTCAAGTCTTGAGGTCTGGAGACTATTTTTATTTTTTGCGCCTGTGTACTTAATGGCGGGTGGCCGCCTTTTCCTTAAAGCCGTGCTTACGAATGATCCCAGCGGTGACGTAAGCAGTGACGTACTGAGATGAGAGTCGTCGGTAAGCGCAGTATGAGAATAGCCACAAACACTTAATGAAATGCATTTGGGGTGAAACTCGGAACTTTAATTGTGTATATATTTTTCTGACTTCCTGAGTAATTAAACCGTATAAATTTCTCACGTAATAGTAATGTCTTATATTAACGGATGCGGCAGAGGTTTCATTCACGTTTATCCGCATTGTAAATTAGGTATGTGAGTAATGTTAATTAATATAATGTACTTCTTCATTTTCCTGCTAAAGTTGCCGTAAACCATTTATTGACACAGAATATCAAAGAAATAGTCATCAGACAGAAGGGAAAGATCACAGTAAAGGATAATCAAATGCCAAAATAATTATGCTTACCATCTTTTTTACTTGCTATTCGGAATCTTATCGGAAAATAATTGATTACTTCCCTATTTTGATTTGACGAAATATAAGAAAGTTATTCTTTATATAGGCAGAACGTTCAAAATTTAGAGGACTATGTAGTTGTACCTTTAAAAATACAATTTGAATAAAATATTTACAAGTTTTTAAACCTACAGAATTCATTAAAAAGATATTGTATCTTACAGTTCTTATCTCTATAAAAGTTATTATATTTGCAGCAGACCACATACATAATTGTAGCCAAATTGGTAATTATCAGTACTTCCAGTCGTGAATTAATTTTCCTATCTGTTCGAAGTCTTTCAAATAAAATATAAAGAAGTCTTGATCGAAATAAAATACAAATAAATGCCTAAAAGGGCCCTGTTTCATAAATAGTACTCTCGAATTTAGTTTCCCAAAATAGCAGTAGGGTTAATATACAATTTATATTCTTGCGTGTGAACCGGAAATAGCCTCAGCTCTCATTTATAAGTTCAAGAGCAAACAGAACAGCTGCTCGTGTGACTGGTGCGGTCGCGAGCTAAAGGACCGACACCGTTAGGGAGAGTCGATCTGAAGACCTCCCTCGCCAATGATGGCCGTGTGTGTGTGGGGGGGGGGGGAGGGCTCACCTATCACGCGCTCTCGCTTGTCACGGCAGCTCAACAGCCGAATCGCGAGCAAGACAAGCTTTTCCTCTTCCTCATGCAGGTCTCCTATTTCAACGAATGCTAATTACGTTCAAAACCACGTAGTCGTTGTAGACTTTGTGTGTTTTTCTTATATTTTCCCAACTGTGAATTGTTTCCTGTAGTACTCGTTTTTATAAAGGATATTTCGAGTAAGGTTTATGTACCTAAATTATTGACGTCATGATTCAAAAATGAAATGATGTACACATTAGAACTTTTATGCATTAAATTAAATGAAATATTTATTGAAAGCATTATCACTGGTAAATTTTCTGTACTAAATTCGCAGGGAAATTGTTTTTCTACTTCGATTATTGTTATATTCTTTCAATCTATCATAATATATTATCCCATCATATTTTTAATTGGAAATATATTTGGAATAAATATATAATTACAAATATTATTACAAATGTTTCTAAGAGCCCTTCTTTAATATTCTTAAAATTATTTTTCAATATTACTTTTAGAGAACTGAAAAACTGAAAAGTACATTTAACACTTTTCTATTAGCAGCCGGGAAGAAGGTGAGGGCATTACCAAAAGGCTAGCCGAGGCAAAACATTAGGAAACTAAAAAGGGAACATATGTCATTATGGAGCATCACTGGTTTTGTTATTAATGTTGGAAACAGGAAATTAGTCTCTGATTACAATTTATAAAGTTATGGTGAATACGTTTGACAAAATGATGAATATGTTTATAACGGGCCCAGTCAGTGAGAATTTTACTTTGTATTTTTTTACTATTGCCTTCATTCACTTCCTTTCATTGAAGAATTTTTAAAGTCGATATATGATTCCCCAAGGGTTTGGAAAAACCTTCCTTTAGATTATAGTAGATACTGTGAACTCTCACAAGAGTTTTGATGAGAAATACACATTATGTTCAAGAATACATTTCCGTTGAATTATTTTGAAGTTTTAAAGTTATCATTTTTGTGGTTTTGCTACTACATAATTCTTTACCACTTTCTTAAATACGTAATATAATCTTATGAATGTTAAAAAACACTTAAAAATACGTAATAATTGTAGTATATTCAGCAGTTATTTCATGTTCAAGCTGTATAAATATCTTCAATCTTTTGTAAGAATTCGTTTCAATGAAATTTCTGAAGTAACGGGCAAATTTTAATATAATAATTCGTCAGTGCTATACGTTATATGTAATATTTCTTACGTGAAGTGTAAAATATTTTCCAGTACAAAATTGTTTTTTGTAATTTGTGTACTGTATTCCTAATCTGTAACAATGGCGTTCGTCGTGAAAGAAAATTCTAAAGTTGTTTATTTCCATAAATTATACTCATTGTCAAAGCAGTCTATAATAGAAATATCAGTTTATAATTAATATTATTTCAGCGCTTTCTTCATCTAGACAATTTTTAAAATTTAATTTAAACTTTTTATTTTGAAGAACGATTCCGGAGCTTTAGCGAACTTTCGCATGTATGGTGGAATGTCTACTACGCGTCGTCACGTACTCCGGAATCGTTTGTCAAAAGGAAGCAAGAGCAAGTCTGGTGTTTCGGGCACGAGCGCCTGGTCGTAGGCAATCCACTCGACAGTGAAGAGGCGCGCGTTGCAGTCCCCGGCGCTCCGTGCCGTCGTTGCAGGGACACAGCGTGGCTTGTCATCGACGTTCCGCTGCCTTCTCCGCAGAGGACAAGCTTTAATTTTCCCTGTCAATCACCTATCGATGCCAAGGGCGGAGACATGCGTGTACGAAATGAAAGGCCTTTTTTAACCATCAATCATCGAAAATTATTTCTTTACTTTGTTTTTCTCTTATAACACGTTACGTTGTCTCTTCAGTCAGACGTTACTTACATAAACGCACATTATCTGTTTAACCTAGCAAAAGGCGCGCCTCATGTTTCGTAACAAATTGAGGCGTGGGGTGACTCAGTTACTTACCAGTAAAAACGTCAAGAAAAGAATAAACAACTCTTTTGATTCTGTAATAAATATGTATATATTTTAAAGTTTTCAAAAATATTGTAGCACCAAAACGTGATTTTCTAATTTTCATGAATTTGGTTTTTAGCAACCTTTATAAATGAGTTATGTCTTTAATAAACATATACTACCTTCACACATTCAACAGAGTGGTGTAATTTTTCCGTTTATTTTTGTCGCGCGTAGGTAAATTCTGCATGTGATTTTTATGTTTATATCATTATAGATTATGAAAACTTAAAATGTAACTCATAATACATACTTTGTAAAGTAAATACTTTGCAATGTAATATACAGTATTATAATACAAATATATTATCAACATGTAAGTATATTAGTCAACTTAAGAATAGTTAATGTATGTTTACACAATTATATTGTTTACAATAAACAGAAGCACACAACGAAAGCCCCCCTATAAAAGAGGGCATTAAACCAAACGCGCAATTTGATATATAAGAATACACTGCAGGCAATAAGAGGATCTAAACAACTTTTACCATGCTGTATGATTTCTGTAGCGAAGGGGCTCAGTGAGTAACGCGCTGACATGATCGGGATATCCATGTTATAATTGCTCAATTGTACTGAAAATATATTCTGATCATATTTTTTGCGCTTCTTAGCAAAAACAAGCAACATTTGTAATCAATATTTTAAATTATATTCACATATTTACGTCAGGAAAAATCCTGAAGAATTCTTAAAATTACCTTCATCATTTTTAGAATATATTTTTTGCAATAAAGCTCTGTGGTTTTATATCTAACATGACACTGTGAACATAGGTCTGAAAGATAGTATTCTATTTTAAAGAGGCCAAATGTGTAAGTATTTCAGTTATACCTTAAATAGGTTTCATGTGTTAATGAAAGCCGAAAGTATTTTATTTATATAAATATCCTACCGATTATGATAGGTCAGGGGCAAATCCAGAGACGAATACTGAGAGAGGAAATCGTTTTATTTAAAATGTTTTGGTCGAATGTGTCTTATACAGATAATGTAGAATAGTCTGGATAAACTCGGTTCTTGTTGCGATACAATTTCATTAGTTTTAATGTTTATTCGAAAATACTGTTGCTTGAAAGTTTCGTGACAAGTTAAAAATTAATAGTTACTGAAAACGTTTGGGAGGGAAAATTTTCCTCTATGTGGATCTGGGCCTAAGTAGGTGGTTAAGAACTTTACGAGACCCTTCAGTTCGAAGGGTCACATTTTCGAATCCCACCTTGGGCAAGTTTATTCGTCTCTTGTCTCTAATGTGTGTGTGTGTGTGTGTGTGTGTTGTCACGGAGGGCCTGGCTTTCTGCTGACCCCAAACCATATCAGAGGAGCTTGCAGGTGTGTGTGCAAGGTCGAATATGTGTCCCATTGGGATGTAAAAGGTAACCGGCTGTCGGTTGAATAAAAGATCTAAGAAAAGAAAGAAAAATACACTGGGAAGAAACAAGAGACATACGGTACAACTGAATTTGAAGCCTTTGCTTTACTAATAGTAAATTGCAATATTTGTTCCTCTCTAAGAACACCTCATATTGACAGAAGGTCCCCGTAAATTATTTGTATTTTGATTATAAATTATTTGTTTTTAAAGACTTTGATTTTATTCATGCCATTAACTCTCATATCTCCGCAATACTTCCTAAAATGAAATTATTAGTTTTTTGATAGTGATTTCATTGCTATGATTGTAAAGAATTCCTCTTAGAAGTGCAATAATTTGAAGCGGGTATCCAGACATGTATTGATCATATCGAATTCATGTATTGAGATTCCGAATTCATGAAATTCATGTATTTCCTGCAACTTGCATACAAATGAGTGAATAAAGAGAAACAGGTTTTATTGGTGTACATTTCTGGATGTCCGTATTTCTCCGTTTAGACACACGCATTTCTCTCCGCGTTAAAAATGCAACATTGTAAGCACAGCCGCAAGAAATCGTTGCAGTGAACCCGCAGCAATCCTCCGCAAAGCGAACGCGATGTACGGACGGCGCTCGTCCAACTGGGCAGGGGCGGACAGGACACGCGAGGGCCCTGCGCGCCCCGCAATGCGTGGTCGACCGATGTGGTGGGAGAGGGGGTGAAAAGAAATGGTTTCACCATTGAATGCGGGGGGGTGTATATCATTGTATCACCTCTTAATCTCCTTTCTCTAGTTCATGCGAGTAAGAGTACAAAATGACTGAAACATTCTCGCAATATTTGTAACCATCATTAAGTTCGAAAACTTTTATTGGGACTAACTACTTTTATCCATCTCTTGCATATCTGTTTTCACCTTACTGCTTTATTGAGATGAAGATGATTACTTTGAGATCAAGGTGATATGACATATCTATTCGAAAAAAAAATTAAATTATTATTTGTTATTTAGAAAATAATTATTTTCATGACAAATAAAAAATATTGCCTTTGCTTTATCACAATACTACTGATTATCAATTACGTATATTTACTCTCCAACATACTGTTGAATCAGTAGAATCCAGAACAATATATGCGACGTTTTATAAATTCTGAGAAAAACGTGTTTATTTTAGACTATATTTCAACGGCAATGCATTTTTTTAGTTTTAATGAACAATTGATATCGTGGTTTTAATAATGAAACAAAGCACCACGACTTTACAATGATATTGTCTATATTAAACAGATTTATTATAATTCATAAAATATCACTTATACAGTGCTTGTTTACGAATTCAATTAATGTTTGCATTTATAAATTTTTTTTACATATAATTTCGTATTAATTTGAATAGTATATTTAATTTTTATAAACGTAATTTTTCTCCGGAAAGCCTGTTATTGATTACTGACGGAGGCTGCATATTTGGGAATGTTGGCCTTCCCCAGCCTAAGTCCGACGTGCGTTGTCCACCCCTGATCGTCCCGTGTCGCCGTGTAGTCGGTCGGTTAAGGAACACGGCGGCGCGGGCGGGCTGGTCGGCCGGCGCGCGGCGGAGGCGAGGAGGCGTGGGGACGCGGGGGTGGCGTGTATCGACGCGGCGGCGCAATGCCCGCCCCCCTCCCCGGCCCCTTCTGCCGCCGGCCCCCACCGCCGCTACAACCACCTGCGCTGGCCGCCCCCCCCCTGCACCGCAACCTCCATCGCCACGTGCCTCCACTGCTGTCACCCGAGACCTCCAACCGACGTCTTTCACCGTTATTTGTCGCCATGTTGACTTCTTCACCAGAAGCGTTCACCACCGTCACCAACTTTCATCCCAGCCGACCCGCACCTACCCTCGAATTTGCCACAGCTGTTGCTATCTCCTCCTTGATGTATACTGCCTCCGCCACCTCGCCGCATCCATGGCAATGCCCTCCGCACTCGTGCAGCCACCGTCTATTCCTTCTTCCCCGCCGCCTCTATCACCCTACGGCCCTACCGCCACATGTAGTAACCCCCCTACGTAGTCCTGCCACCCTCCGCAACATTGCTGTCCCCCCATCATCTCCACGTAGCTCGAGCACCCGCACCACAACACGTTTTCCCTCTCTTCCAATTGTACCCACCGACATTATCATTGACCATTGTCCATCACCCGACTCGCCCATAAACGCTGCCACGAATCGCCACCTCTTTCGATGCCCCTCACAGTCAAGTCGCGGTCGTCCCACACCACCACCCGACCCCGTCAACCCTTCCCGCCTCTGCCCCCTTCCGGGCCGCTTCCCCCATCCCACCTCGCAGCAGCCACTATTCGCTAAGTCACCACAGCCGCCGCCGCCGCCTCCCTCCTCTCCTGCCCGCGCAGTCCCTCCGCCGCCGCGCCGGCCCCCGCGCAGCGTCGGCCAATGCGAGCGTCCGCCGGCGGAGCGCGCGCGCGCGGGCGCGCCTGGCCCGGGGAGGGGTAGGGGAGGGGAGGTAGGGGGAATTCCCGACGCGCGCGGGCCGCCGCTCGCCGCGCGCCGCCCGCCACGCCACCACCGCCACCGCCGCCGACTACTCCGTTGGCAGCGGGCGCTCGCGCCGCGCAAGCCGTGACCTATGACCTCCGGCGCGCCGCCGACGCCGACGACGTCGCCTACGCCGTCGTCGCCTCGCCATGCCGCCGCGCCGCGCCGTGGTGAGTTCCTCGACCTCCACCGCTCACCCACCGGCTCACCGCCTGCCGCCTGCACCGCTCCGGCCGCCACGCGCGTCGCCCAGGCGGCGGCGCCGGCGTCGACGACTCGGCGCGTGCTCGTGTTGTGTGTGTGTGTCCTCGCTGCACTCGCTTGGCGATGTCACTGCTGTGTAGATTTCACGTGTCGGGGACCGACTGCGTTGCAGCCGATTGCGTACTTCTGAAGAGCTGCATCTCGCCCTTCCGCCCGATTGCAAAAAACGCGGGCGAAGGTTGCTCGATTTGTCTGTGCGTCTTCACTGCACTTGCAACGTAGTTTGCTGTTTGTCACTTCTGACTTCAATGCTGTACATTTATGTTGTTACATTTAGAGGATTCTTTGTGTAATAATGAATGGCTAGATCTCTAGTTACTAACTCACCTAAGAGTAGGACATATTTCTCCTTCGGCTGCACTCAGCTCAGTTTCACAACGGGTTTTGCACCATTGACTCATCATTGTTGCGCGCAGAGCTCCTCATGACGTCGTTGGTGCTGTGAAGTGGCGTTCGTGGGAATGATTTTTCTCGTGAGGGTTTGTGTGTTTGTGTTGTTCTCTCGAGTTCTTTTGACAGTATTTTCTCTTTCGAATGGAGGGGTTTGTAATGGTATACATATATGGTTTATTTTGAGAAATTCATCTTATATCGGTCAGCGTAGGCGTATTACATGGAATAGTGTGGTTCATTGTTTTCTGTAAATAGTGCATATACTATTTACAGAAAACAATGAACCACAGTACGTTATTCCTGCTAATTACTTACAAAAAGGCAGCAGGTCAAATCTTCGTTGCTTGTATTGGTGCGTGAAACCATGTTCTCTATTTCTCACGCAACTACTCGTACTTCATAAATTTCTACTCAACGCCTTCTTTACTGAGCACTCCTATTTTATGTTGTCCCTACTTTTCGAAATAACCATGTTCGCTATTAGGTATTGATGCAATGACTTAAATTATTTTGCTACTACATTTGTATTGAGATACTGTACGTAGTAAGTCTGTCCACTAGAATGCTTCTCGTTGTTCAGTACGTCATCTCTCTTACCTCATAGTGATATGGTCGTGTTTCACGCTGTGCTGCGTTATTTAGACGTGACCACACGAATAGCTCCGTTCTTCGAAAATGTCTTTTGTGACACAACTTCATCAAAGGTTGCCTCTCAGTAAATGATGAGTGATAACAATAGTTCTGTCAGTTTCAGAGGGCTGATTGCTGATGGGGTTAGCGTTGTCTGACCACGTTGATGAATGGGGCGCATTGTAACGCAAATGAAGTTTCTCTTTGTGAGGTATAGTTTGTGTCTGTGCTTTGTATTGTTCAGGTTTAGGTATTGAACGAAGTAATTTTAAAGAACGTATAATCCTGTAACTGAAGGGACAATATTTTGAATTTACACCCTTTGTGAATTTCTATTTTTATCTCGCTGCGTTGGCAGATATAAATTACGTTTTCAATGGAATCTTATCTGATCTTATGTTATGAAAAAATCATCTACTAGTAATATATAAATAAAATATTGAAAACAAATTGATATATATTTCAAACGGAATCCTTTTTTTATCATTCGGGTTGCAAACATTCAATTATTCTTCATAAATAAGTATTCTTAATCATTTCACTATTTTATTATAAAAATTACAAAATAATTTACGAATATTTTTTATTACTCTTTGTTCATTAAAGTTCGTGAGTTCTTCTCAGAAATTCACTGGAAGCAATTACTTTTCTATCGATCATTTTAATGTTTATGCACAATTTTTTTCGTAGTTCATTTTCAACTCATTAAAAAAGTTTAACAGTGATTTATTGTTGCTTAGCAGATATTACATGTCTGTGGTTGGAAATGTTTATTTTATCTAATGTGAAAAATAATAATTCCTTTGGGCAGTACGGTCTTGCTACGCGCGAGGTAATGACATCGACTTAAAATGATACGATCTTTTGAGTTGTTCTGAAAAAACTGTGTTTCCTACATTCTACTCACATTGCGTGAGGTTTGTGTTGTCTACTAAGTGTTTTAGAAGTATCAACACTCTTTGATCTTTCTACGTTCTTTTCGGAAAGGTGGGAGAGTTAATACTTCTGGAGAATCTATCAACGACTATTCTCGTTTCGTGGTGTCTATTTATGTCCGCAATATTTGCCTCTTTAACTCACAATCTTCAACTGTTTCCTCGTACGCTAATTTGTAAAGCCTACTTTGTAATATGACTGATCGCACACATTTCATCTGAGCAATATTGTATTCTGTTGGAATATTTGATAATAATCGTCCAGTTTTCACCACCGTACAATTCAACTAGAGTTGTCATGATCTAAGAGAATTGTATTGAAATGTTTGTTGTCTTGTATTGTATTGGTGAGACTCGTAGCAATGCAAGCAAGGGCGATGGTTGTTTTTCAGTAAAAGGCGGTATGTGACGTAGGCCGCAGAGGCGGGCATCAAGGATGTGTCATTTTATGCAAGTATGTTAGACTTCATCTTACAGTAGATGGTGATGGTAATATCTGCGCTTCTTCAGCTTCACTTTTGCAGCCTTTATCTCTTTAAAGCGTTAGTAGTAGTTTTTTAGTAGAATTTTCCGCTTGAGTAGGCTAACGCATTTCTGCAATATTAACAGTAGTGTTAACATATTAATGATCATCTACTTTCTCTCTCTACAAACTTAAGGCGTATATAGTTTGCCGTAGATTTTTGCTTACAAATGCTTGATATTTTGATACATAAGTTGTGCAGAACTGTTTCGCTGTGGCTCTTACAGTTTTGTAGTACGAAAATTGAAAAATATGTAGTTAATTTCATTTAAATAAATTTATGTAAAACTTAAAGTTTCGTAGAAAGTAGTAAATATTTGAGCTTGCAGCACAAATTCACTCTCACATTAAAGTGTATTGAATTATAAACATTGGTTTTGTTAATCTATATTTAGTCTTTCTTGTAGAGTTTCTTCTGTAGAGGTTGAGGAAAAGAATAATCAATTCATGGTTTCATTCTGACTGGCAGAATTGCTTCAATTTGTTGGGTGTATTTTTGGCATTAAGAGCATTGTATCAATATGCTCAATAAAAATAATGAAATTTGTGTGAAAATAAAACTATTGTATTTATTCTAAGAAGTATTTTACTGTACCCCAACCTACATAAAATGCGCAGCGATTAGTAACTTCAACGACCTACTTAATACAAGGACCTTAGTAGATTCTGGGCGTTTTATTTTATTGCAAACGCATTCAGAACAGAAAAGACATTCCCATGAGCGCAAGAAATATGTAGTCAAATTTCTATGTACTCAAGTAATATTTTTTATTCAAATAAGTAATAAAGCACGTTTTAATTACTCTACCTCTTCTTGCACTTTTTGCATCTCATTTTTTATCTACCATATTTTCATTAAAAACAATATAGCCTTTAATCTATGTCGTTCATTTTCCTTTCTATTAGGCAGTGCAAAAGTGAAATGAAAATCAATTTTACTCTTTCTACCCTTGTATTGTTATTTTGGATGTTTCCTTTCCGTTTTAATTTCATCACTAACAGACATAATAACTTTTACAGCATTATTTTTAAAATAGAGAATGGATTGATAATATCTTTGAAAGTAATAAACAATGAATATTATAAATATTGTGAGAATTAGTAAATATGATTGAATATTATAAGTCTGTGTTCTATATTTTTAATTTCGCATTAGTAAACAAAGAACAGAATTTCATTTAAAATATGTCAATCCTTATCTAACTGATAATTTCTTTTCTTTGAAGAAGAATCTCCCATTCCAAATTTTTGATGTATTTTCCAGATATCAATGGATAGGAATGGCTTCAGTTTTCTTTAAAAATGAAGTAAAAAACCTTGAATCTCGGGAAAATAAATGTTGAAGCTTTTTCACAATAACATTTTTTAACAGTTAATAAACTTCAAACGTAGTACATATAATTTTTAAATAGAAGGTATGCAATCTTTAGGTTCTTGAGATAAATGCAGGTAGGTGAGTACAGCAAGCAGTCATTATCAAGAAGCAATATAGACTTAATTACTAAGCGAAATATAAGAAGTACTTAAGGAAAGAAGTTACGGCCAGAAAGTTCAGAATACACGTTTCAAGAACGATCTTGAGCTGAATGTGACAGGTGTTTCAATAAGTACTATTAGTTTAAAAGGCTGTTGCAGTGGTAAAGATACCCAATTGTTCTTTCAACATGCTTCATTGACCATAAACAAATCTAACTTATCATAACTGAAGACAAAATGTATGAATAATTAAATTTCGCATCGTAATACTATATTATTCAGTAAATATAATAATTGTTGTTGTTATTATTTTTATCTTTATTATTATTATTATTTTAATTTTATTATTACTATTTCTCTAATTCACGTCTAAATGTTATGAGTCGGTTGATTATAAAATTTATTGCTCGTTTTAACGAACTTCCTAAGGGGCAGATGTGTGCAAAAAGTTATGGGGCCTTTCCAAAAAAGCAGATATCTTTATAATAACAATAATAATAATAATTACTATTATTATTATTATAACAATAATCATGAATAATATATTACTATTACTATTATTATCTATATTCAAAAGTTGTTAGTTACACCATTTATAACTCAAGAACGGCTGAACCAATTATGATTATCTATGATTTGTTGGATTCATCTCCGCCCGGAAAAGCAATATAACTATTAAAAAGTTGGAAAAATACACAAAAAAACTATATATCCATGTTCAATGCAACTCTCAACAAACGGTAAGGTTTTTTAATATAAATCGTTAAATAACTCCTAAACGAAGCATTCTTGGACATAAACAATTTGAGTCCTAGGACCTCAAAGAAACGTGTTTCACACCGTAATCTACAGGGTGAAATCTTCTTGAATGTTCTATTACATTTTTGCTGGTTTTCATTTTATTTTAATACAGTTAATTCAATTTCCATTCAAACTGCAATACTCACGAGCTTCATTGTTGCTGACCGTTGCCATGCGACCAGAGCTGGCTGGCATCGAGCAGGACAGGACGAGCTGGGGAACAGGTTTGCGTGAACTAATGCTGAGCTGGGAGATGACAGCGAGTGGGCAATTGCTGAAACAATTGCAAAATGAATTCAACCAGACCATAATAGCGCTGATAGAACGGAAAGACAGCGGCTGGGCGGCGCCATTGCTCAGCCTGAATGGTTGAATTAATCTGCGACTCCTGTAGGAGTATCCGCTCGAAAATAGTGCGCTAATGTGAGTGCCGAACGAACAAACCACCGAACGAATGAACAGATGTTATTCGGGCTATTATAAGCAATATGTATTGTAAAATATTTTTTTTCTGTATGTAAATCCGTCTGCTAAAACCGATTTAACTAAAAAAATATTTATTCTATGAGCATGAAGTTAACACACATTACCGATATTACACATAGGCAAAGTTTTCGTTTTACAGTGATATTCCTAAAGATCCCGAATATTCCGCCCCCGCACTTTCTCAGTTTCATGCTCCTAGCGAATGGGTAAAACTTGCAGCGTTCCGGCTGTTTTCGAAGCATCAGAAGTCATTCAACGGCTGGGACTAGAGAGATGGGTTGTGTGGGGTGCTTGACTTGAAGTGATCCGCTCCTCGTGACTTTGAGGTTTTCAACATAGTTGCGTTGGTAACACGAGTTGGCGCTACCTCTTTTTTCTATTTTCATAACAGTATTCCAGGCAACATCACAATTTATTTGCTTTAGAAGCAGTACAGGTTGTGAGCGTGCAAAGCATTTGAAGACTTTTACGGAGGCTCAAGGATACTACCTAGCTCGAGGTAATCTTATCACTTACTAGCTAGAGGTAAATTACAGTTAGCATTCTAGAACATTAAAACTTGTAGTTAGCGTTATTAAAAACTAAAATGTTGATGTCAATGGTCTAAAAAACGTTTCTCACTCCGTAATCTACAGGACGAGATTTTTTGAAGTTTCTATTACATTTTTGCTGGAGGAGACGAAGAGAGATAAAAGAAGATGAAGGCAGAACGTCTGCCAGGTTCCGCTAGTTGTTATTGTTATTATTATTATTATTATTATTATTATTATTATTATTATTATTATTATTATTATTGCTGTTGTTGTTATTATTGTTATTATCGTTATTATTGCTATTATTATTATTATTATTATTATTATTATTATTGTTGTCGTAAATTGGTCACCTGGGACCACGCGAACTGGCACCAGCACTCTCCAAGGTTCAGAATCACTTAGCCCGTTGCAAGTGCATGTGACTCTTTTTGGGGGGATCAGCATTAAGCTAAATTCGATTTTTATCCCCCAGGATTACTAGTCCTAGGAGGATGGAAGATGGAATGACGATAATAATGGAGTATGAATAGACGACACACACATTCAGACATACACAAACACACCCATGTCCGAGGTGAGACTCGCGCCCGCGATCCTTCAGTCCGAGATCGCCACAGCTCCCTAGCGATAGCTATTAGGACTGGTGTTGTTGTTATTATTATTATTATTATTATTATTATTATTCGTACCTAATTTCCGTGCTTCTACTTGAAGACATATCTGTATGTCATCTCTATGTACTCAAAATTGGCATATTTTTCGTTCTGTAATGCGCAGATATACTTGTAGCCGCAATATTGTACGGTCGGGAAAAAACAGGGATTTTTAATCGTGGTTGTACGTCAAGCTTTGGGATTGAATAATTTGTGACATCTTGTAACCGCTTCGTATTACGAGTTTGTAGCAATTACCTGTCTTCAATGGACCAATTAACACCAATGTGGATACAGGAAAAACTATTTTAGTTTCGTTTCCAAACGAGTGTTTTGCTTCGCTCCAACACAACACGAGGATTATTACAGACGTAGAACATTAAGTGCATTGCTCCCACTGCTTCCCCCTTCCAGTCCGGAGCGGCTTCCAATTAGACGGGTCAACAGCCGACGGCGCTCACAATGCTCTCCTGATTGGCTCTCTTAGCGCTGCCCCGCGGCGCGGAGGAACAGACTGTGGGTATATCTGCCTTCGCCCGCCCCGCACCCCCTGCCCCCCTCCCCGGCCCTATCCGCCTACTGCTCTCTGCACCCCTCTCCCCCATCCCTGCCCATTCGTCGTCTTCTTCCGCACCTTGCCAATTCTCACTCCGCTATATCTTGCTCTGTCACTCCTCTCGCCATGCCTCTGTACCCAATCACGTTTCGTCCCTTTCTGCCTCCCGGTTTTCTTCACCAGTCATCTTCTTCTATCTCTTCTACCCGACCGCTTTCTACCCTTTGTTACCTCGCCCACCCAACTTATCACGCCCCACAATTTCCACCCCGCCTCACTATTTCCTATGCCGTGTCCTCCCGCCATCTCCCTCAGTCCGTCCTTTCTCATCCTATCGTTCACTCCACGCCACCTCACCACGAACTTTACCAATCCCTCTCTTGTCACTGACCTCTCAGTATGTGTTCTGCCGTGCCTCGCCTCGCTCTCTTCGTCCACCACCGCGCCCGACCCCTCTCCACCCTACGTCTTCCGACTCCTCCGCCTTCGCTCTACCCCCCTCGCCTTTCTTCCTCTTCATTTATGGTTCTCCCGCCGCTTCTCTGTCATCACCCCAGTTTCACAGACAACTCGTCTGCCTCCCACATCATCTTGTCATTCCTGCTCCTGCCGATTTCAATCCTAACCACTCTGCCTTGTCTCCGCCCTTCATCCAATGGGTCACCGCTCTTGACGCTCCCACCTAACCCGCCCCAACCTCGCCCTTCCGCACCCCCACCCGGCGCCCACGCCCGCGCTGGCGCCTGCACGGCAGCCTTTCCGCTTCGTTTTCGGCCTTTGTTCGCGGAGGCGGCGTCCAGCTCCACGTAACGTCCGGAGCAGACGCTTCCCTGAATCGGCGTTTCTCAGAAGCGGAACGCCGGGTCCGCTGTGTTGATTCGAAGTCCTCGATGGGCGATAATTAACCGCACGTCAGTCATCTACACATACCGTCTGCGATAGCTTGGAGACTGGATATCCGTGTCTCTGAAGCGACTCTGTCCGGCAGATTGCAGGTTGGCGGTCCCGACAGTAGTGTATGTTTGACGCTAGCTACCAAGCTAGGTCGTATTCAGTCCCTATGTGGAGGAGATTTCTAGCTGGCACCGACTTTGATGAGCAGTTTTCCGTAATTCCTCCAATCACTATCAGGCGAATCCCGGAGCAATACCCTAACAACCGGGCCACGGACCGTGCGTCATCTTTCCTTCCTCTCCTATCCTCATTCCGTACTTTCTTACACATACCTTACATGGATTGGCCACACATCTTGGTAGACCAGTTGGAAGCTTAGAGCTTGTCCCGACTGGAGTGGGTTTCCGCTATAGGAGATACCTGGACGGGGAAATATGGAGTAAGGCATCGTTATGTAGGTACCAGATCTCAGCATCCTTAGAGGAAGAATCATCGCCACCTCATGGGATAAAACATTCACTACATTAACGGAACCAACGGCTGTAGCAGTTGACGTGCCGGAAAGCCAATTAGTTATTTGCGTAAAATGCTCTCCTGCAGCGCAGTGGCAGGAGAGCATTTTATTTATGTGTCTCTAAAATAATCGCTAATCTCTGAGATATATCAAAGATAATCTTATTTATTTCTCATCTCATAAACTTACTCCCTGGTACAACACCAGGAAAGGCAGAGTTCAGTGTCTGAATTTGAAAAAAAATAACAATAATGGGTAGTTGTGATCTTCTTCTCAAGAACGGAAATACAAAAGATTAATAGTGGTCTCAGACCAGAATGCAACAATATCCGGAACATAGTTATGGTCAGATTTTATGAAAAGCTTTCGATTTGTACGTTTGTGAGTAGGAACAGGGTATGGATATTTAAGATAGAAATTAATAAAATGTTTTACAATTAATAAAATGTCTACAATTTCTTGCTCAATCTCTTCTAAATTTTATGTTCTTCCTTTTTCTGCATGCGTCTCAACTATTAGTGTTAATTTTTTAATTAACGGTACTTTAATAATGATCGCTAGGGTTATCAAAAAGCTTGCTAAAGTATGGTTGATGACATGGTATAATTTTTCTGAAAAAAGGACGAGTAGCTTTCGCATGTGATAAGGGCTCATGTGGTGCTCTGCACGCCGAGAACATGCCTTGAGATCTCAAACGCGACCTTTGTTCCTTTGAACGTGTTTGGGAAATTAACTTGAAGCGTTCAACAGAGAAAGCACTGCCCAGAAACCGTTTTGCTCGCTTGTCGAAGTGAAGTGGCTTTAATTCCCGCACTCAAATGGAGTTGGGCTGCGCTAAACCCGTTCTCACTAACCAAAGTTCTCTAATGCGCTTTCGGTGCGTCGCCTTTCTCCTTCTTCACTCTTTCGCGATTGGATTCCGCTTTGATGTACTATTTACACGTAGCGCAGTTTCGAATAAGCTACTCTCTCTACATAATAAGAAAGGAAGACCATTCAATCAATGGGCTCAACTCTCTGAGGCGTTATTATAAAATCCTGAACGTTTATTCAGCTGCTCCATCATTTTATTTATTCGGAGATTTTTACTACAATAACTTACCTAACCACTGTATATATTGTTTCTCAGTGCTAAGTTACAGAATATGTTCGGAAAAATATCGTACGAATGCTGAACTCTGGCGCACTAGAGTTGAGCAACATTATCATTTAACATCGTCACAACAATTCGGCGATAGGAGTTGCAAGTAATAGCTACCACATAAAATACAATTTTCTTACGTTTTATTTGTATATAGGCGCAATGTGTGTGTAAAAGACGTGAAGCAAAATTAATGATTTAATGGGTAAAAACACTCCATATTTATTCAAATCTTCTACAACTTTACTAACGCAGATTCTTGGCCGGTATGATGGTTTCTCTGTATACTCATGTATAATTTTCCCCAGTTCAGTGCTTCTAAAAGTTGTTGAGAAGGACGCCGTGCAGTCTCCGAGGTAGAATGGTCGAGAGAGAGAGAGACAATGTATGTGAAGAACGTAGAGCTGAATTAACTCGGGAATAGGTAAAATTAGTGAATTTTAATTCAACTCTTCCACAATTTTACCAACGCAGATTTTGGGTCACTATGATTGATTCTCTATTTACTCTTGTATAATTTTCCCCAGTTCAGAGCTCCAAAAAGTGGTTGGGACGGACGCCGTGGGGTCGCCGAGGCGGGAGAGCCCGTCGGGCGCAGACGGTCGCGCTCCCTAGGGACGGCGCGCAGGTGGCGGTTCGGGGATTCCCCTGGGGCAGAGTGGAGAGACAGAGGGGGGGGCTGACGCATGGCGGTCGTGCGGGCGGGGAAATTGAAAGAGGCTGCGGTGGGGGTGGAGGTGAGGGTAGAACCGAGCTTCGCGCCGACCACAGCCTCCATTTGCCTCTCGACTCCTCCTCCCCACCACAGTCACCGGTGCCTTTGCACTCTTCATAAGCTGTATCAACACCATGGTACGAACACGCCCGTGCATTACCAGGAAATGATTCCGAAGCCAACCGCTTAAATTTTGAATATTGACAGTTATTGGAAAAAATAATCAATTGGTCAAAGGAATAATGTTGTACACGATGATGTTTATTCTAAACTTTTTTAAACATTTCGTGAAACGTACATTTTATAAAATATAGTTTTCACACGGTACAATTCGGATTTAAAAAAAATAATCCTCAAATAATTTTACGCAACAACCAATCAGCATTCGCACATGCCGTGGAGAACAACACAGCAGCTGAGAGAACCTCGAAACTCAGAAAGCATGAAACTGCACCATATTTGAGACCAAACGTAAGTTATGTTAATTTCTTCGAAAGAGGTTTCAGCAAACGAGCATCAAAATGGAAAAAGTGTTGGCGGAGAGTAGTGGAGGAAAGAGCCCTTCCAGATAAATATCAGAAGTACCCTCACTTGCGTATTGGGAACCACCCATTGTAGTACAGCTGTAACAAAAACGAGAGACTTCAATAGCTATGTTAGTAGATACTATTTCCCCAGATAGCGGACCAAACATTCATACGAATTAAGTTGAGCGTGTACAATACATTTTTAAGACACGTTTTATAAAGCTGTTTGTGTACGTTTCATGAAATTGGTTTTTTAAAGTATCTGACCATGCATAATAGACATAATGCATATGTGTATTGAATTAAATTTTAAAAAAACATTTCATGAATGCTCGTCACCATTTTTCTGCCCTCATTACCCCTTCAACTTTTCACCTTCCTCGCTGCCATCCTTCTCTTGGCGCTCACCGCTTCCCTCGTGTTCATCAAAGCGCGCGTCACCCGCCCCCCCCCACCCTCTCGGACGTTTGTAAGCGGTGGCGTCGC
>BOPP01000051.1:7071868-7114941 GCA_017312745.1 Gryllus bimaculatus | reverse complement strand
CTGCAGCGGAAGGGGGTAGGCGGGGAGGGGCGGGGCGGGAGGGGCGGGGAAAAGGGCGGGGGCGCCGGGGGTCGTCAGCGGCGAAGATCGAATGGCGGAAGCGCGCGCGGGCTGCGAAGGCTCAGAGGAATTGAGGAGGGGGAAGGCGGGGGGAAGGGGGGAGAGAGGTGTCACCTTTGCGCGGCGACCACCGCTTTACAACGTCCGAGAGGGTGGGGGGGGGGGCGGGTGACGCGCGCTTTGATGAACAGCGAGGGAGCCGGTGAGCGCCAAGAGAAGGAGGCAGGCGAGGAAGGTGAAAAGTTGAAAGGGGTAATGAGGGCAGAAAAATGGTGACGAGCATTCACATGAAATGTTTTTTTAAAATTTAATTTCAATACACATATGCATTATGTCTATTATGCTGGTCAAGATACTTTAAAAAACCATTTTATGAAACGTACACAAACAGCTTTATAAAACTCTCGTCTCTCTCTCTCTCTCGTCTTCGTCGACCATTCTAGCCTCGGAACTGGCACGGCGTCCTTCTCAACAACTTTAGAGCACTGAACTGGGGAAAATTATACATGAGTAAACAGAGAAACCATCATAACCGCCAAAAATCTGCGGTTAGTAAAGTTTGGTAAAGATTTGAATAAATTGGAGGTGTTTACCCATTAAATCGATTAATTGCCTTCACGTCTTTTACACACACATTGCCGCCTTATATACAAATGAAACGTAAGAAAATTGTATTTATGTGGTAGCTATTACTTGAACTCCTAATCGCCGAATTGTTGTGACGATGTTAAATGATAATGTTGCAGAACTCTAGTGGCGCCAGAAGTTCAGCATTCGTACGATATTTTTCCGAACATATTCCTGTAACTTAAGCACTGAGAAACAATATATACAGTGGTTAGGTAAGATTATTTGTAGTAAAATCTTCGAATAAATAAATGATGGAGCAAGCTTTGAATAAACGTTCAGGATTTATAATAACGCCTGCAGAGAGTTGAGCCCATTGATTGAATGGTCTTCCTTTCCTTATTATGTAGAGAGAGTAGCTTATTCGAACTGCGCTACGTGTAAATAGTACATCAAGCGGATCCAATCGCGAAAAGAGTGAAGAAGGAGAAAGGGCGACGCCCGAAAGCGGCATTAGAGAACTTTGGTTGTGGAGACGGGTTTAGCGCAGCCCAATCATTTGAGTGCGGGAATTTTAAAAGCCAGCTTCACTCGACAAGCGAGCAAAACGGTTTCCTGGGCAGGCTTTCTCCTGTGACGCTTCACAAAGTTAATTCCCAAACACGTCAAAGGAACAAAGGTGATCGAAATACAGTGGCCTTGCTCAGCGGCGTCGCGACGGAGAGCCAGCGAAATATGGCGCACATTTATCAAGAATTGCCTTTTCGTAATATCGTTTCTAATTTCTCTTCTACGGCGACTTGCACATGAGCTATATGAGGTGGATTGTTTTATCCCAAGGGTGAAACCTAGGCACAGTATTCTTTGAACAATATGAAATATTTAAAGTACACTGGCGACTAGATGACACAACACGCCTTAATCTGTAGGCTAAGCTTCAGGTATGGTGTTTGTTTTATCCAGGAGGGACATGAGCTGCAAGCATTACAGTCAATCGGTGTCACAAAATAAAGTTGCTGCAATGTCTATCTGAGTCTGCCGGCGGCCTTCAGCCTTCGGACGAAATTCGTATTTTTATTCTGAGATACTAGCTCTCGGTGGGCTCTTTGGTTCGCTTGCTCGCTTTCCACGGCGCAATTCCGGGTTCGATTCCCGGTCACGGCAAAAAATAATTGTGCGCTTTCCTTACATGTACCAGTATCTGTTGCGGTGTTTTGATGAGAAAGTGTGTTTCTCAGGTTCATATTACCAGAATACAGCGTAGGGTTGGCTATGTGGTTATCGCATGTACCCCTTAACCCTTGATCGCACGGTCGGGAGATGCTGGCCGGCCTAAGCTCGTAAAGAGCTATTGAGCCAAAGTATATATTGGTAAACTTCCCTCTGTGTCCTAGAATACGAATGATGCATTGGTATTTTTGTTAGTAATAGATAAGAGAAGTATGATTCGAAGTAAATTTAATATTAATATTTTTTCTATGTCAAGTTTCTCATGTTTTTCTTGGAAATCATGTGTGCTGATCAGAACACTAAAATTGAATTAGTCATTAGATTGCCTACTTTTTTTTATATACACTCCTAATGAGATTATTTGAGCACAAATTAATTAATATTTTCAAAGGACGCTCTGTTTGAAATTTGTGTTCTAAGATTCCTTTGTTAATTAATTTCTAATTTCAAAATGGAATGTTAAAAAATTTGAAGTAGCTAACCCAAGAAACAAATAGTTCAATTAATGATATCGACTGAAAGGAGAAAAAATAGAAACGACAGGCAAACTGGATTTGGTATCAAAAACCTGACATCACATTTAAAATTTACAATACACTAGAATGCCTCGTCCGAATGTATTAATATGTTTGTGAAAATGCAATGCTAGCTGACGGTTAATACATTCCTTAACTTTCTTCAAATAAGAGGGAAGACACGCAAAGGTAAGTATCCACCATTGTAAATCTCCCAAAGTCAAAGAGATATCCACAAATACCATCGTCAGTACTCTTCTTGATTTAGCACTAGAATGTTCAATGACTTGTCGAACATTCAAAACATCACATTTGTGTCCACAGGCACAATTCTATATTCGTTATTATGTAAGGAACATATGTCTGAAGACTTTGTCTTCTCTTGCAACTTCCTTTCTGATTATCTTAGTCACCGCGCTCACAATATTTCTCTTTAGTATTGTGCAGAAATGTGATGAAAATATTATGCATTCAAATAAGGTACCTAGTGCCTACATTTGATAAATGTACTCTCCTTATAAAAATGTATTTTTGTCCGTCGGCTGCTTCTCCTTGTAGGCAAGTTTCTTTTACATTCTAGAAGCGTGACATTTTATACTGAGGACTTTCGGCCTGCATAAATCCAGCTTTCCAGACCTGGATCTTCAGTCGGCTGAAATCTTCTAGAAATTGAGATTTGGCCTTCCAATTCAAGAAACCGAAGTTCCATTGCGTGTTTAACATGTGATGTATGATGATTTTTTTCATTCCTCTTGGTACATTTGTATCTGAAACATCAAACTCGGTGTTTCGAAAGTCCGAATATTCGTAAATCACGTACCAAAAGCGTTATCTTTAATGAAACTCAGGTTAAGAAGGTTGAGACGGTACCCCACAGGAGGAGATTCCTAAAAGGGAAAAGCGCAAACCAAAGAGTTGATCGACGACGGATTTTATCTTGGGGTGAATACCGCCACCTTGAGGAATAAGCACGAAATGCACGAATGATCACAATAGTTGACACAGCCGAAACCAAACTCACTGACTCACTCACTCTAGCAAGGCCCCTCAGATGCCCAATGGTACCGGCCCGTGTATATCCACAATCGTCGAGAAGTAGGCTTTGGAAGCCAACGCAGTTCCCTTGTGGCAGAGCCCTTTGCTCGTTAGCGTTAGTTTAGATTTTGAAAGAGGCCCTTTTAGCCTAGGTAATAAAACATATAATTTGCATAAATATGACAAATTCGTGATTTCCCCTTTTAAGCTCATAATTTTAGGAACTGCTACGGCACATTTCGGGAATACGTTCTCCAAATCATTTGGTTACCCTACAAATAATTGGAAATAAAATGAATTAATGTATCCGATAATTTATAATACAAATTAGTAAATAAAAAATGTAAATGAGAGGAGCCAGAGGGTCTGCAAAACTAGCTGCCCCCTTCCGGTTTTCGTCTGGGCACGCCTATGGTGTTAAACACGCTTTGAAAAGTGGTTTTATTTTGCTCATACGATTACGCCACTTCACTTCCCAGATTCGTGTCGCAACATTTTCTACTCACAAAATAAAATGCTACTTTAACCACTCATATCATAAGTATTGTTTATTTTCTTGTCGTTTCTCTCCCTTTTTCAAATATTAGTTCATTTTATTATATTTATCGATATTTCTTAAAACCACTTCATCTCAGTTTTTAGAGATTAATTAAGAGAGATTTTAACTTCATTCCATTTCACTATTGCCATTTTAACTACAATATTTATCTATTCATGAAATTGTCTTTAATAATGATATATATTTCCAGTCTTTAAAACGGAAGAAATCATTAAAATAATATATATTTTTAAAGTTTCGATTTAATTCTGTTTCATGCAATGTATATCCACGTCGACGTGAGAGAACTTCCATTGGCCCTGTTATTGATAGATGTGTTTTCCTAAAGCTCGAAACCCCATACTTTTGAATGCGCGGGCGTCAGCCCGGCGAAAGAAGCTACCCTACGCGTAGCATCGAATTCTCGTCTCATTCGATTCGCATGGTCGATTCACTGCCATGGGGCTTAGATTCAGGGAACATCTTATGCGGATATTCTTCCATTCTTTTCATGCAAAGGAACTCATTAATTCTGTGTTCTCTTTCAACACTTCCTGTTCAAAATGTCCTCCGGAATTCTTCTTTAATTCACGAGAGGAGATATTCAGAAATGCAAGGGAAAAACAAACTTGTTTTTGAAATATTAATTGATTTATGTAACCCTTTGGTACATTAATTACCAGACATGCCAAATGATAATTCTGTGAATCGAAATAACTTGAAGGTTTTTTATCTTCCAAACGGAATTATTATTAACTTCTTCACAAAGCAACAGTTATTCTATACAAGAGAACAATATTCGAGGAAGTTCAAAAACTTTTCGCTGATAACCTAAGGAATTATAAATTAAATTGGTCGTCACCTTGTCCTCAGTTGGAGTGGAACTGATTCTTAATTTTGAAAGAATAGGTCTGGTCTTTTTTACAAGAAAGGAGGATAATATATTTCTCAGCCCATGTTGTTCACATGCCAAGAAATAGATTATTAAAACAGCAATTTTTAATTGAAAAGTTCTGCTATTTTGGTTGTCAACACAAACTGCAAGTTAAAGAACGTTACTGGCATGACTCTTCTTCCTAAAATCCGAATTCTTGAAACAATTTAGAACATTTAATTTTCTATGTTTTTTGTTTATTGTAAAAGGTCTGTTAATGTCTGTGACGTCTCCCCTATTTTGCTAATTACCCTTTCCGTTGTCCAGTCGTATTTTTGGGGAAAGGCCATTCACAGAAAATACTTGTTTACGGAAACATGCGCGTAGAATGTAGTCAAGTGAACAGGCGGACGCACCACATTGACAATAAAATTTTCCATTTCCGGATCCTCGCTCTGAACAGACGGACTCGCTTCATTCCTGTTTCGTAGATTTATAGAAATCCCTTTGTTAATTTCAAATGTACGAGTTCGTTCATCCTCCATATCAAAACTTTTGCGATACTATAAACAAACATTGTATTTCACTCAGGAAATTCTGGTAATGAATGAACGATCATATTTAAAGAGATACTCTGAGAGAAATTGAATTAAAAGAATGCTGTTCTGGGCTCATATACAAAAGATAACCCGGTAGAGTGAAGTACGTTTCGTAGAGATAACTCTTTAAAAATGCATATTATAGAAGAAAATGTATATAATAGTTAATGATATTGTTATTTTATAAGCAAATAAAAAATTACATGGGTCTTTCTTCCTTTCCGTTTACAAAAAATGGCCAACTATTATTTTAAAAAAACACTCCTTGTCACTTTCTTTTACTGCGCAAGTTAGAAGTATCAGAAGCTTAATACACTGGCATTACTCTTCACGTAGGTTCTTGCAATTTCTAACTTTAAATATGACTAAATAAAAAAGTAATAGTTGACCACCTTGCAAATGCATCGCACAAAAGAAAGTCCTGTTGAAACGTTCCAACAGAAATTCTACGTATGTAGTGTACGTCAAATCCAAAATACTAGAAATATTGTTCCATGTCGTTATGTACTTATTTTTCAAGACTAATTAAATGGGTGATGTGTACAAATTATAGAATAACACAATCACTATTCACTGAGAACACAGAGTTAAACATATTTCTGAAAATATAGTAATTGAAATGTTAAGCTATTTACGAAGATCTGCACATGTATGGTGTGATCATGGCTAGAAATCCTATTATAGTCTACCTTGACTTAAAAGCTTACTGTAAAACATTTCATTATAGTCACTGGAATTGTTTTATTAGTGATGCAAGTTGGTTGATATCTTAACAATGCGTTTGTATACCTCACTAGTCTTTTGTACTTAAAAATGCTAATTTATTTTAGACAACGAAATTTTTTTCACAATTTAATTGCATGTCTTAAAACAAAACCAAAACCATTTTCACTAAATATTTGGTCTTGAAAATGGCATCATAAAGAAATGACTGCAGGTAAGCTTTCGTTCTATTCGTAAAGATATTGTTAAAATTTACACTATAAAATTGTTGAGTAAGAAAAGTGATAACACATCTAGGAAACAATTTTATTTAAACACAATATGTAGTTGAACCGAAAGTTCAAACTTCTTTCTAAGAAAAAAACCTTTAGTATTGAGATATATCGATTTTGCGTTCGGAAACAACTTCTTTTCTAAAAATCGTTAATTATTTATATTGAGTATATTCGCAATTTTAAGGGAGTAATACAAGAAATACGAAAAACAGTTGTAAATTTTGGAGTAATAATAGCACGACAAAAGTAGTACAAAACTAGTATTAACTTACATATTACAATAATAAAAACGTGCGAAAAGTCTGAAATATTATTGGAATATATATATATATATATATATATATATAATATTAAATATATAAATATTGTTAACGGACAAATAGTACCGGACAATAATAATGTGAAACAATCAACACAAAAATGTAGACAATATTTAAGTATATTACTCGTAAACGTCAGGTCATAAAACGAGCCAATATTTCCGTCGTCATCACCTAAGCAAGTTCTTGCTCTCAGCCCGTGGGCGCGTGGAGGCGCGTAGCCTCTTACACATCGCGTGAGTGGGGGCGCCGCCGCGCGACCCATTTGCCAAATCTGCGCGCAGAATCCGCGGAGGCCGGCGGCCGCCGCGCGGGCGCGAAGAAACGAATTTCTTTCCGATACTTCCCCCGGCCTCGTTAGATCCGCCCGCGGCGCAGCCTTCCGCACGGACGCCCAGCGCCCCACGGCCACACGCCCGCCGCGAACACACTTCGACAATTACTGCTTCGCGCGGCCTCGATGCCGCGCTCTCGCGGTCTCTCCCGCCACTCCCCCGCGGCCGCTATCATTCTCCCGACCCGAACAGTACGCTCTCCGATCCCATTTTGACTCACACCATTCGATCCGACTCGCACCGTCCTGTTCCGTTTCGTATCGAACCTTGCCTCCGACTCCGCTCCGACACGCTCGACCCGCTCAGCCTTGCCGTCCGACCCGCCCTGACCCCGCTCCGATCCCCCGATCCGCTCCGTCCGCCTCCGTCCACTCCGGGATCC
Organism: Gryllus bimaculatus; assembly: GCA_017312745.1. NCBI lineage: Eukaryota > Metazoa > Arthropoda > Insecta > Orthoptera > Gryllidae > Gryllus > Gryllus bimaculatus. The sequence goes on along the minus strand of BOPP01000051.1, from coordinate 7,107,488 downwards.
GCTCCGTCACTCCGTCCCCTCGCCGCTTGGTCCGCTTCGTCAGCTAGACCCGTCAGTACCCAATCCACCCTAACCCACGCCACCTCGAGCACTCACTCCGACATCTCCGACCCTCCCCGAGTTATTCCGCCTCACCCCGACCCACCCCGACTCACTCCGACCCGCTTCTACCCGGTTTACTCGCTCCGACTCGTTCCGAACCGCTCCGTCCTGTCCCACTGCTGTGTCGTTTCCCACCTCTCCCCCACGTCACAGCATTTACGGCCCTGCTACATGTGACTGACTCGTCTCGTTCAGGACGATCCTGCCCCGTTCAGTTCTGACCCTTCGCTCTTATAGCCCCAACATCCACTGCCCCACTTCTCAACATCTCAATCTCTCCTCATCCCTCCACATCAACAGCCTATGTGCATTTGAGTGCCTCTGTGTCCTGTTACTCTGATCAGTAGTTCTCAATGGTTTCTCCGATTAACTCCAGCCGCATGCCGGAGCAGTACTCCAACAAATGGGCCAGGGACCGCTCGCGATCTTTCCTTTCTTTTCCTTGTTTTATCCTCACCAACACACACTTTCACTTGCATGCTCTACACTACCACAGACCACCGGGAGACCGGTCGGGAGCTTAGAGCTTGTCTCGGCTGGGAAGGTGCCCCACTGGTGAGAGATACCTGGTTGGGGGGGAACCCTCAAGCTGACTTATAGCTGATTTTGCCATCCAGCATGGGAAGACCACCTAGTGCGACAAAAACACGCATTACACTTAAGGAACTAATGACCTTAGCGGTTGAGACACTTGTAAAAAAACAAATTAATCAATCAATCCTAACGTTCTCGCTCATCGACACGTATAGTGTTCAGTACTTATCCTAAGTCTTAGAAGAGTAAGTATTGTAATGATTACTCTTCTGCACAATTATTCTAATGATCGTATTCTTCAAAATTCTTCTTTCAATTCATCCACCACTACCATCACCATCGCCTCCGCCACCACCACCATCTCTGGCTCTCTTCCGCCCCCGCTGTCGTCCAAGCCATTGTCCCCGCCGTCATCCGCTTCCATGGCTGCCGTCTTCGCCGTTCCCTTCCAGCGCATCTCCCTCGAGTGGCGGGGCGGGCGCGGAGGGGTGGCGGCGACGCGATAAAGCGGCTTCGCGGGCGTAAACACGTCGCAACGACCGCATCTTCCCCACCTGCGCCCCCCTACCCTCACCGCCTTTTCTTTCCGCCCACCCGCCCTCAGCCTCTTTCTTCTTATTCTTCTGACTCACTGGACCGCCTCAAGTGTTCCGACTGGGAGAAAATGCTTTTTACATCTCCACAATGACACCAATACTCTTTAATAGCTAAAGGCACCTTTCTAGAATTATTATTTTCGTGGAAGGCGACACACTCATAATTTGCAAGTATACTTTCAGAAAGGAGAAATACGAAATGGCAAACCCTTAATATGAAGCGGAATATCAAAGAATAGAGAATATAAGCTCAGTTAAATGTGCAAAGTTTCCTATGAGCGGATTGAAAATAAATAAATAACAAAAAATGGATTAAAAAATAATATAACCAGCCTGATTTCAAATAATATATTGTCAATGTCTTAAACATAACTCATTGTACCTTATTATATCAGTATATATTAAAGAAGGCTCACAGTAGAATATCACAAAAATTAAAGGAGCTCCCATGAGATGAAATTACAGGATCTGATATTGAAAGTGGAGGACGCCAATGATCCGCGAGGAAATAATAATAAATCTCAAAGGCGAGTAAAATAACAATAAATTGTATGGGAGGCAATCAGTCGTGGGGTCAATGCCAGCACAATCACAAGAAAACACGGAGATGATAACTTACCTTTTATTTGTTTCATTAATTGTGCAAAAAGTAATGAGTGAAAGTCAATGTAATATTATTTAATATATCCTTATAAAGGCTACAATACCCCCTCGTTCCTCGCCTGTGTCGTGATATTCTTCTTACTGGTTAAAGTATAGCGCACCAGAAAAGTCTACTCTCAGTGGCACCTCTCTGGTGGGACTGCTTGCAGCATAATTTATGTTGGTAGCACGAGCTGCGGCTTGAAACATAAATTGTGTACACTCCACAATCGTAGTAGATGCTGCAAGTGTTGTCTCCTTCACTTGTTTCCCAGTGGTTCCATTACTACCAACATAAAATGCAGTTTTTAATATCAGGTCCTGATTCGACTCAATGCGGAGGGACTTTTCTGACGCACTGTACCATTAAACAGAATGCAAATCACTTTCATCGAGTTGACGTGGAGAGAATGTTTTCTTCTCGTTCGTCACTGAGCGAGCGAGCGGCAGCTCTTGAAGTCGGAGCCTCTTCGCAGACGCCACGCCGCCTCGCTTCCTTCCCCGAGGGCGTGTCCCCAACAGTTCCATTACTCCCATCGTATCGACCGCGTCGCCCCCTTCAGGGAAATCGCTCACCCCCCACCCACCTACCCACCCACTCACCTTCACCCGTTTTCCTCAGTCTGCCCCGACGCGCTCGCTCTGCCACGCACCCTGTACCTACCTACCGTGTCACCAACTAACCCACCAAACAACTAAGCAATCACACAAATAACCCACTCAATCCTCGTACCGACTCATCCATCACTCAGAGGGCTCACCGCGTTCTCATCCAATCACAATCCGATGCGCACACTCGTTCGCCTACTCGTCCACCAGCCTGCCCACTCGCCCGCCCTCACCGGTTGACGCAGCACAGCCTCTGCCTCTGTCCAGAGCCTGACCCTAGGGTTCAAACCCCGACGGCGGAGAGAATTGCCGTAGTGTAGACGAACACAGCAATTGCTCGGAAGAGAATTTTAATGGCAGGCTGCTCTGATCGGTATTGTTCCGAGATTTCTCGAATCAGGCAGTACCTTAACAAACGGACCATGGACTTCGAGGGATCTTTCCTTCTTCCTTATCCTAGCCTCTCTTTGTTACTTACAGAAACTTACACTTACAAGTACTACACTCCCACACATGTCCGGAGACCAGTCAGGATCTTAGATCTTAGATCTCACCTTGTGGGTGAAACCTGGGGATGGAATCCCCACGAGCCGACTTTTAGGTCACTACACTAACATTCACTATAGTAACGGGACTATTGACCGTAGCAGCTGACGTGCCCGGAAACATCAATCAAATGAAATCGCCCCGCCCCTCCTGCCGGCCCCCGGCGAGCGCGATGGGAGACGTGTTCCACGCCATCGCAGCGCCGAATAGTCGTCGCTTTCCATACAGGCAGTTTGTCTCCTGCGCCGAACAATGAGCGCCGTTCTTTTCCGGGGATTTGAAAAGTAACTCCCTTTCGGTGCAGCGGAAGAACTTCCAACGGAGTTATGCGCGCGTTGCTCCGTTCTCCGCGGCAGCGGGGGGAGGGGGAAGCGTTTTATTGCGCAAGAAACGCAGCGTCTAGCTAGTAAAGTTACTCGCGCTGGGATTTTTTTTTGTCCCCGGCGTTGTCTGTGCGTTGCAATAAGAAAATATTTCCAAGAGGGGAACCCCCCGACAACACGAAGTAGAAATCCCATTTAGGAAATGAAATCGAGATGATTGTGTTAAGAAGTTAGATGGAGAAGTCATTTCTTTGCAATCTCTTATTTCAAATTGAGAGATGCAGATAGCTTTTCTGGCCGATGGGTCTGTGTATTTTGAGGAGGAACACTTTACAATTCTGCAACGATTCAATAAACTCGAGAATATTACCTGATTTATTAAATAAGAAATGCAGAACTGTATCAAATATTTAACAAATGCATCTCATTCCATTATCATCCGCAACGCTTTGCTCAGTTTTGGCTCAGCTATAAAACTCTTCTAAACACATTTAAGAATATAAAGATATTATTATAAAGCTGGATGTTTGTATCACATACAAATTATACTTGTACTCAAAGTAAATATTCAGTGCATAAATTACGTAATTGAGATAAATGTTTGGTACCTGACCTGGAAAAAGAGATGCGACACATTTTTCTTCTTTAGGTAAATTCCTACTCATTCACTAAATTCATAAATTATTAGATACATAGAGATTTTCATGTTAGTTATACTTATTTTTATGAGTGTCTTTTGTTCTTTCTAATTTGTTTCATTTTTGAATAACTATGTATGAACGATGCTGTGCCAAAAATTCCAAAATATAGGCACTGAAACTGCAAATACAAACGTCAGGGAAGCAACAAAAGAGAATAAAACCGAAAAGATGAAAACCCTTGCTTTTATGGTGAGTGCTTTCAAATATTTCAGAACCTCTTTCGTTCTCTTCGGAAAGTATTGCTTGTGAGCGACACAGAAATGTCAATACCCTTACAATGTTAGATGGAGTTCGCTTTCAAAGCTTCAAGACTTTGCTTTGAGACCTTACAGATTCTCACTCTGTCTCACACTCTCTTTTGAAACATATCTATATTACGACAAGTCTTGCCTTCTCTTCTTGTGAATCGGCACGCCCTCAGAACACAATGTGTTATCATTTTCGCGCGTTAGTGCCGCACGACTTGAAAGTACTCAGAAATACTTAGTGTACTGAATACATTTCTCGTGGAAACATACGTTTTGGAATTATTCACAATACTTTTGTTTCAAAGTTACAAAATATATTGCTTAGCCCTCTCTTTTTCTTTTTTCTATTTTGACACACACAATCATACGCACTTACTCTACTCACTCGTCACAATCACTCTGAACCACCATTACAATTCTTCAAACGCATGTAAGTTCTTACAATAACACTTAAGTATTTCTTGGAATATGATAAATACCACTTTCACGTTCATATTGTTTATTCTACCATCTTCATTTTGCTTCACCTTCTTTACAGTTACTATCAATCTCCGCACAAAGTGCGTTTTTTTAAAGTCTCGAATTTTCTGCCCCTAATGATATAACTGATATATAAACTAAAACATATTATAGAAGAGTAAAATCGCGTCTTTTATGGAAATTTTCTGTGAAAAATTAGGAGCTGTTTTAAAAAAATGTCTCGTAAGGGTTAGTGTAAATTCGAAATTCGAAGCTCTTCTGCACATAACACTTATTAACATTCAACATTCAACTTTTCTACATTCAACTATCAATACTTTGGCAAATTAAGAGACATACCAAGACAATCGCGTATCGCCATTCATTCGTGTGTTGCTGCATCATTACTTTACATCCAGTCACCTACTTTCTTTTTCCGAGCGAAAAACGCCTGATTATTCTGTGGTATCTCTGCACTCAAATACTGCTCGGACGTAAACTCTCTTTCATTCATCGCGCATCGCTCCTCTCAGCCACCAAAGCAGCCACAATCTCCGCGCAGCGCCTCGCCCGCTCCTCGCCACCCACTTGGCGTGGCCGCGACATTGTCATGCAAATGCGCGGGTGTGCGGGGACGAGCGGGAGGGTGGGGCGGCGCGTGGGGTGGAGGGGCGGTGTGTGGCAGGGAGGAAGTGGTGCGTTACGTGACTTGCAAGAGGGTGGGGACGTCGTGGGATGAGGGTGTGGCGGGGAGGAAGGAGTGGCGAGGCTAGAGGGCGTGAGGATGGGTTTTGAATGGTGAGGGCGGAGAAGGGGCTGGCGTGGCGTTTAGGGCGTAGCGGGGGGGCAAGGACTGGCGAGCGGCGTTAGAGGACTGAGCATGGCGTTTAGTGGCTAGCGCTTGGGCGGGGCCGTGTCGCTCGAGGGAACGGTGGCGGACGTGGCGGGACGTGGGGGAACGTGGCTGGACGCTGGGGACGTGCGGGACCGTGGCGGACGTGGCGGGAACGCGTGGCGGGACGTGGCGGGACGGTGGCGGGTGACGTGTGGCGGGACGTGGCTGGGACGTGGCGGGACGTGGCGGGACGTGGCTGGGACGTGGCGGGAGTGGGCGGGACCGTGGTTGGCGCGTGGGGTGAGGCGAGGAGGCAGGGCGAGGCGTTTTGTGGCGGGGTGGCGCGATGCGGCGGGGAAGGATGGGACGGGGCTGCGTTTAATTACCGTAGGGCGCGTTCCTTTACCCCCTCAGCGCGACTCCCGGCGCGCCGAGTACCTTCCCTTTCGGCGGTCGTATCTCGGCCGCGGCCGGCGGCGAAATAATTGCGTTTTAAAAATACAATGCCACCAGCGCAGCGCAGTGGGCCGGAGCGTAAACGGGGCAATCTACGGAAAGATCTGCCTGAGGTACCGTATTATAAAATAATACATATCACAGGGCAAACAGATACAAGATGGCTGGGAATAAATATAACAAACATTTAGGGCAATATAACAAACATTAAGAAGAAGGGTCGAAGTCCTGTATTGTTTCGCTCTCCAAGGCACAGTGTCATGTAGAAAGTGTAAGGAAAATACGTTTAGAAGTATTTTCAAAATTTGTTGCGACCTGTACTTCTTTGCGATGACGCAAGGCATTGCCTCTGTGGTGGATGAAATGGCCATGTGCTTCACCCCGATACAGATATGTGGTTATTAGCACCTCCATTCCATTTAGTTCCAATTTTGCATTTACATTTTTGGTGTTGCAATTTTAATTTTTAATGTATAAAGGAATGAACTTCAAGAATATTGGCATTATGAAACATTTGAATAAATTTATCATTCTCAATTTGATACATCTAAAATATCAAGTGGAGACAACTTTACAGTCGTTGATGACAAAATCGCTTTAAAATATTAAAATAGTGGTATGTTTGTTATATAATTACTACTATTTTTATTAATAGTAATAGAGTTTTCTAGATAAATGTGAACCGGAAAAGCATTTTTGTTATAATTTTAAAACCTTTATTATTTTTAATTTTAAAATAGAACATTTATTACGAAATAATTTGTTTTAAAATAAAATAAACTTTACATTAAAATGTTTTATTAGTTGTATCCTTAACAATCCACTGTAAAATATTGAAACTTTGACGAATCTTTTATTATTTTATTCTACATCTGAAGATCTACTGGAAGACAATATTTATCTCTCAGTAGATCCACAGATATAGAATAAAACAATAAATAATTCGTTTAAGTTAATTTTTGCAATATAATCCGTAGATACCTGACCACAACGAGAGAATTGCATAAGTAAAGAATCGAAATGGGCTTCAGGACTTCCTCCGCACGATGTTCGGACAGCCCGAGGGAGAGTTTAATAGGGAATTATTTCCCAGGGGAGTGGCGGTCAGCGCGGGAGGCCCTGCTATGTCACGTAGGCGACGAGAGTGGACGGCTGGGAAGGGGATGAAGGGAAACCGAAAAGACAACCCCACCTTAAAAGAGATGAGAACTAACTAGTACCAGAAAGTCTGAGCGATTCGTCAGTATAGCTGACGTGATTCGTCTTCACAGTGTAGTGGAACTGAGGCTATTACGCCACTAACAAGTTGCTGTACTATTATTATTATTATTATTATTATTATTATTATTATTATTATTATTATTATTATAATACATAAAGCAGTATGCCCTGAGGAAGATCACAGAATGGCGACCGAAACGTCGGCACCTTCGCCATGGACGCGGCGTCACCCGGGCAGCCTAGTAAATACTGACTCCGACCGCGGAAGCCTACACAATCACATAAAGCAGTTATCGGCACTATACTACGGCGAGCATTCAACCACTGTTCGTTGTTTGCATCTCTCCACGTTCCGAGGAGTTCGATGGGCGAGAAAGCGGAAGCAGCGCAATTTAATTGGCCCGAGGAGTCCGTAAAACACTTCCCTCGGAAAATGGCCTTTGTAACGATTGCCCTCGCTGCCTTCTCACCCTCGGGGTAACCGCCCAGGGACTTTTTTGATTGAAGTTCTTTTTGCAGATTTGAAATGTTGGAGGAAGATCCAGTAATTCGGTAACTTCCATCTCGGTGGTCAATTAAGAAGTGCGGTTTTTCTCATTTATTTCCAATCGAATTAGGAAATAGAAAAGTATTTTGAAAGTTGTTTATGACAAGATAAATTTCCGGCGGATAGAAAAGGAAGTAAGATCATCAAATTATTTATATATTTAATGCATTGTAAGAATAATTCCTTGCAATATCCAGTCAAATTATGCGTTTTAGTAAGTAATAGCTATTGTGTAGTTCATTATTAATAAATTAATATTTTAACGTTTCACATCTGAAATCTCGTACAGGAATTGCATTCCCAGAACTCGCGTAACATCATCGGTCCAGATCAACTGACTAATTACTTTACAAGTGGTCAACTCATATTTGCACCTTTTGCATTAATTCGCAATTTTTATTTCTTTAGTAGACGGAGCCATCCTAAAGGAAACATACAAGCAATTTTTTTCATTTCTAATTTTTGAGCTTTTGTTGGCTTATTGTGAATAATGAATACAAAATCCTTGTTTTGTAGCATTTAAGTTTTGTTCTGTAGATTCAGCAATCACAATCGTATGATGGCGATCATAACAATGGTCACAAGTCGAGGTACTTCTATGGATGCTTCTCAAAAGCCATGTGTGGACACCACCAATCAAGTGCCTGCTGTGAAAGTCAAGACATTTAGGTGATTTCTTAAAAACCTTTAAATATGTTTTTTAACTCCATATCTTACATGTCCAGACCCTTAAATTAGTGTTTAATTATAAAAAATAGATTTTCTTTGTTTTTATGCAAAGTAGTCGTCAGACTACGCTTTAATAACTCTTAGTACAGGGCGCCTTTACAATCTAAGGTTAATATGTGTGTTTTATTGTTGGAATTATCTTAAGCACTATCTCCTAAATTCTCGTAATCTATATGTATGACTGATAATCGACGAGTGTAAATCCGGAAAGCATTAATGCATGTAGACACATCTTTCACTTCATTTACACAGCGTGTCAACAACGCTGTAAAAATATTTCCCTAATTATACAATTCTTCTGACATTCTGTGATCATGACACAATCTCAACGAAGAATATCAGTTACTTTTGGTATCATTACTTTAATACTAAAATTAAAAATACTTTAGTATGTAATTTGTAAATAAATGAACACATTACTCGTATTATAAATAAATTACACTTCCCTGTTGAAGTCAACGTTAACTGGCAACTTGTATTATAGTACCAGTTACCCTTTTTCAACGTAAAAAATTGGAATATTTTTAAACATTTTTATTTGTCAAACTGTTAAATCTATTTTTAAGCTCTCACTCACTACAAACATTCGTTAAAACGAAAAATATACATACGATACAAATATACATACGATGCACAAATTATTTCTAGTTGCCTTGTCAAATTCTGGCTCACGAATCAAATTCCCGCATTGGGATTCTGTCTTCCAGACAATTGGCTTAGAGATAAATGCACTTTTTTTCAAAGCTACCCACCTTCTGAATAAAAATATTGGTAGAAAGGATATCGTTTATTTCTGCTCCTTTTCGAATATTAACACCTCACCAGTACGTCAATACGGTTTTGGGTTAGACAAAAGCAGTTGTGTTGCTACAAGTGTTGTTAGGTGTGGAGTGGCTGCTTCCTTTTCTGACCTCTCGCACGCGCCCCGGATTGCGCGGTCGCGGGCAACGCACAAGTGGCGCGGCGCAGCGGGCACCGCCGAGGAAGCTTCCAGAAGGGCGACGCGACGAGGCGCGAGCCGGGAATCGATGGGGAGGTGGGAGCAAACGGTCGCCGGCGACGCGTCCCTCCATCCCTTGCCGCCGCATGCACCTCTCCGTGGGACTCGCCAGGGTCCAAGCGATCGGACACACCACAAGACATGCCACGGGCCACCAGTTGACTCGGGCCACGCCACGCGCCTCTTTCCGAGGGCCTCGCCACGTATCACCAAGGACCAAGCCATCGGCCACGCCGCGAGACATGCCACGACCATCAGTCGACTCGGGTCACGCCACGGGCCACGCCACGAGGCGAGATACGGGTCGGGTCAGTTGGTTGACTCGGGTCACGCCATAGGACGCGCAAGGGGCCACGCCATGGTCCACATGGAGCCATGGGCCTCGTCACGGGCTATGGATCAACTCGAACCAATGCCACGGAGCATTACACGGGACACTTCGCGGCCCACTAGTCGCCTTGGGTCTATGTCACGGAACGCGGCAAGGGCCATATAATGGTCCAGGACAAGGGCCACGTAACGGGCCATGGATCTCTTTCGGCCACGGAACGCTTTGGGTCACTGCTACGGGCTACGGCATGGGTCATAACACAAGACACATCGTGGTCCGCTAGACTCCTTGGGACGTGCCACAGGCCGCACCACGCCACGCCACGCCACGCGTGCTTTTCCTTTTACAATTTTCAAAACTTTAACGAACATGAAGCGCCTCACGCCTTGCAATCGCAAAGTCGGCCCCCTCGCAGGGGCACGGAATGGCCCGGCGCATGCGGGCGCAGCCAAAGTCTCCATTGAGATCAGCTGCCTCTATTGACGGCCATTTTTTCTTAAAAAAGATTGATTTTCTCATTCTTAACCGATCACCTGATCCCACAGCCAGTGGCCCAGCACATTTTGTAGGTTATTTCGTTTGAGGGCCACAAATTCCTGACGAAGTTAAAATTTGATCACTTAAAATGCGGAGATATATACGGTATTTACTCACTATCGTTCTGTGTCGAGACGAAATGTAAAGTCGCATACAGCATTGACATTTAGTGTTGCATATCGTGCAAGATCATTTTCTGTTTCAGAAAAAAAGTATTTTTGCTTCCTTAAAACAATGTTCGGTTGTAATTGTCTGCCCAACCTGGAGGTAGGATGGTGACAATCAGCAGCATTAATGAGTTACTTAATTTCCGTGAAGTTTCTTAACATTTTCCACTGCATCTCAAGTCTAGTTGAGAATCAGTTCCTCAAATGAGAAGAAACAACCAGTTATGTGAAAAAAAGAGTGCAAAATCTTAGAATTTAATGACAGTGTAAACACTTTGTACGCGGACAAACAAAGAAGCTTTAACAGAAATTAAACATAAGTAATCAAACAAGGGATATTGAAGTGAAGTACGAAATGAAAAAATTAAGTCAAATATTTGATATCCATATTCTCTTAACCACAGTTAAGTGGCCACCTTTCCTCGTGAGTGTTTTTTCATGGTCATTTTTGAACGCTTTCTTTTTTGGGCATGTATGAGCGTAGACGGTTTAATGACACATATTTGTTTGAAAAATGTTACTGTAATATAAAATAATGCCAAATGAGCTTTTCGACTTTTCTAAAATTTCATTAGTATGTTGGAAAAATGGGAAAACAAATTCAAAGAGTAATGCCTCCAATTGCAAAGCCCTCAGTTCTTGAAATATACTACATTTATAAATGCAGAATTAAAACGCTGAGCTTAAACGAAATACATAGAACTGTTAAGAAAGATGTTGGTGTGAAATTCCACACATGGAGAATGAATGCCTCTGAACGACTGTATTCTCTCTATCTTTATTTTCATAAATCTAAGTGATCATATAATCTAAAATTATTATTGCTTTGTAGAAATACTGCAGTTCATCTGGCGTAAATGTAAAGATTTATCGCATTGACATATTGAAAACTAGTATTTATTAAGCTGTTCATATTAAGAAAAACTATCACGTCTGTATATGATTGAACTGAAACAAGAATGAAAGAGCTGTCACTGAAGCCTGTCACTGAAGCAAGAATGAAAGAGCTCAATGAATGAATTCAAGAGCTCAATGAATGACTCTTATAAAACATCTGCTGTAATTGAGAGATAACATATTTATTGATCTTTTAATGTCTAAAACAGTACTTTGCCGAACGTTTGAGAGGGAGACAAGTTGCTTTTAATGTTAAGAGTCTAAGCAAGCGAACTTATCTACGTTTACACAACAAACCGAGGGAAACCCAGAAATCAGATCGAGATGTATATATTATAGGTTTTAGTAGATTTTATGTATATTATGGTAGATTTTTGGGCATGGCATTTTTAGGCAAATTTAGTGGATTTTAAAATGTTATGGAAGTGCACTCGTACAACAATAAATAGATTATCCTATCTAATTTGTTTTCCTAAAAAGAAAATAATTGACTATTAAAACATTTTTATTGAGTTTATTACGAGTTGTCACAAAAAGGTCGATATAAAGATGGACAATTTTCAAACCATATTGCCAAACTTTCATTTTAATATTCCCTCAACAGTTTCTCTCTTTCCTTCCTGTCTTCCTCGTCTCTTTTGAGCCAACTACCTCCACTGTGAAGAGGAACAGCGACAAACTCCCTCCATTGCTTCCCACATTTGTCAGCGCCCTCTCACGAACTCGAGCTGGACGGGCTTTTGGCGGGGATGTCAACAAAGCCATCTCCTGGTGCGCCTCTTGGACCAACCTTGGGCGAGGCAAGGCCTTCGCCGTCGTGCGATCGCTTCTCTCTGTGGATGGTGGGGTCGTCGCCCCGGAGCGTCGACGAACAAAGGCAGCCGCTCTTGGTTTCGCATTCAGCGCCCCCCCCCTCACCGCACCGCTCTCCACGCCCCGCGCATTGGCGGCGAGAGGCTTCGTGTGATATGCGACGCCCTCCACAAAAATGCTGCTGCCTCCCTCTCTTTCCCTCCGTCCTCCTCTCTCTTTAACTCACTCTCCTGTGTTCTTTATCTCTCTTTCTGTCTTTCTCTCTCACTTTTTCTTTCTCTCTCTTTCCCTCTGTCCTCCTCTCTCTTTTACTCACTCTTCTCTGTTCTTTCTCTCTTTCTTTTTCTCTCTTTCTCTTTTTCCCTTTCTCTCTCTTTCTTTTTTCTCCTTGTCTCTTTCTCGCTTCCTCTTTCTCTCTCTCTCTCTCTCTCTCTCTCTCTCTCTCTCTCTCTCCAGATATTCTTCAGTTTGTTTTCCCTTTCGTTTTGGCCCTGCCCCCTTTTCTTGTCTCTTCGTTCATATTTTCTCTCTTCTACAGTGGCGATTTGTCCCCTCTTTCTCTTTCCTCTGTCAATTTTTTTGTGCTTTAGTATCAACCTCTACTTAGGCTCTAATCCATTGTCTACAAGTAATAAAACGGTCGTGATCAGTTGAAAAACATTAATGTTAACTTGAAAAAGTATATTAAAATTTTTTAATAAGAAAGTAATGGATTAGAAACATAAATATAAATACTGTGTATTGGTTGTATACTAAAGCTCGAAAGATTTTATATGAATAAATTATGCTGCAGTTTCACGAAAAACTAATTAAAAAACACTATTAATCGATATATCAATTTTGTGTGTTGTGATTTAAAAACATTTTCCTTCTTTCTGCATCGGCAAACAGTCTTGTAATTAAAAAGTGAACAGCTGGCCTACTTGACACAATTTGTACCTGACCAAAACCAAATGTTTTCTCATTTAAATGCAGGTGCGATGATGTGGTATTTAGATTTTTCAAAGAAATGTTACAATATTATTTCTAAATTACGCTTCTGTACAATGAATAAATATAATTCATCTTTATCATGGGTATTGTCGTTTGTTATAATACCTCTTTCAACATTCAGATTTTTCATAAATATGATTTTATTCGTAAATGGGCGAAACTGAAAGAGCCCATCCAAGAAATCTTAAATATCATTTATACGCAACATTGTGATGTTTGACTGACGCACTCATGCGGATACAGTCAGAAGCTTCGTTGTACCATAAATGCTCTATTAGTTTTATAATAGCTCTGGTTGCACAGTGACTAAGTTATAAAACTTTAGCAGAAAAAAGAACGTTCTTTGAAAGAAAAATGTATCATTTCTGCAAAAGTTACTGGAATGTGCCCTCACCCTTGAGGACTCGTGCTTCTGCACCAACAGAAAGAGGAGTGTGGATGGTCGGCTCGTGCGTTTCCTCCTGCGGTTGTCGAAGGCGGCAAAATCCTCTCATCTCCCGAAGCGAAAAAAGAGCGAATCGGCGCCCTCTGTTGCTTCCTTGATGGTCACTACCACTCTTCCCTGACAGTAGACATTCATAACATATTACTATCCTCGACGACAAGTTGCTGACGTAAATAATATTAATTGGTTTTTTTATCATCCTGGATAAAAATTTAAATGATCGTTTGATTTTACATCATAAAGAAACTAGATCTCCACTCTAATGTCCGTATCAAATTTATTTAATAGTCGTCTACCAATGGGGATCGACCTTGAACCCCAGCGTAGCGTGTTCCCTCTATCCTTGTTGTGGCATTAAGTCACCGTCTTATCTTTTAGGAATTTTATTATAAGAGCATTTCTGAGTCTTTAGTGATGGTCTTCCAATGTTTGCCAGTTGCTTACGAAAACTTTTGATACGTCGCCATATATAATAGCTTTGTAGAAACTCCAGCATTTTCTGATTCTACTTATAAATATTTTACAATCTGTTTTAAATTAATATTAATGCATATAACAGGAATCGCAGCACAGTAGTGTTTATTGAACTAGTTCTTAACAAAAAGAACGTTACCATCTCTGTCTCCGTAGAAAAATTAAAAAAAAAATATTTATACTTTTGGCATACCTCAAATAGTTGAACTTTTTTATAGTGGGCGAAAATGTTACTGTCTTTATGGCGGCTCCACATATGCGGCATTCGGCGAATCCCGATCAACCGCTCGCCGAATCCCGAGTAGTGTGGACAGGTTGCTTGCGATTCGTCGAGCGCCCAACATTCGGTATTCGCCCTACCCACTGCGTGTAGGTCTTCAGAACACATCAAAGGGAGCGAACATTCGCCGAACACATCAGCTGCTCGGGATTGGGCGAGCAGTAGCTCGCTGCTCGGTTAATGCCGAATGTGTGGAGCCGCCTTTAGACAACTTGACCAGCGCCTCTCCAAGGCGTCCTTCGCCACATCGCTGATGGAGCGATGCAGGGGCCATAAAGCAGTTGCCCCCCACACAACCGGCGCCCTCTACACCCTCTCCCCTCTCCCCCCTCCACGGTAATTAGACAATTAGGGCGGCCGGCATTCAGCATTCCTGCGGCGGCGACTTGGGAACTCCCCGCGCGCCGACCGCAGCGCGCCCCGTGGCCGCACGATCAACCTCGCTTCCCCCCGCCCACCGCCTCTCCAGCCATTACTCTTAATGCGCCCCTTTTCCCCGACCCCACTGTCCCGCACCCGGCAAACTGCCATCGCGCCGCCCCGTGGCGCTCCGTATTTGTTTCAATCCTTTGTTATGAAGTCTGCTCGCGAATTAACGCACACATTAAGCTCGGAGTTATTATGCGATTAATCACCACTCTTTACAACGGGCAGTCTCTTTATACAATTTTAGCACCTGTGATGAATTTGCCGGGTCGTTCATTATCGGAAAATATGACGTGG
This sequence comes from Gryllus bimaculatus, assembly GCA_017312745.1. Taxonomy (NCBI): domain Eukaryota; kingdom Metazoa; phylum Arthropoda; class Insecta; order Orthoptera; family Gryllidae; genus Gryllus; species Gryllus bimaculatus. Next base: position 7,092,280 of record BOPP01000051.1, on the reverse strand, counting down.
CGTTGAATCTATATTATGAAGTAAATAATGAACAAACAAACGCAATTAGAATTTGATCGAAATTTACTTTTTACGTCCTGGACGAAGGTATTTTTTTAGAGGAAAATGCACTACTTGTAATAAAGAACTGTTGGGAGTTGTCGGAAAGAAAAAGTTCTTGAGAATGTGTCCTGTGAGATGGTAGAGTTTTGAGTTGGAGCGGCATCTTCTTTTCTTCTTTGGCTCATTCAACTTGTGTCGTTCTCCGACCGCTGCGTGGCAGGCAGAGGAAAGTTGGCTCAGGCCGTCTGGTTTCCGGGGCCGTCTGTTCCGCCTGCTCTTGCTCGCGCGTCCTCTGTCAAGTTGTCTACGATCTTCCTGCTCTGTTCTCCTGTTCCGCCGTTGCCCAAGATCTCGACCCTCAATTTCTTCACTCTGACTTCATTAATACTCGATTCCTATACTCAGAAAAACTTGCGTTATTGCTGTACTTGCATCTCGAAGATACGTGGTAATAATTGCATAATATTTCCAATTTTTACGTAAGTGATTTAGGGAAATGTAAATAACTAACAGTAAAACTTCTTTTAACTTTTATTAACAAAAATTACTAAATGTGTGGTAAAAGTTTGTAAAAATCATTATATAGATATATTTTTTAGATTCTAAGAAAGTGGTTTAACACTATAAGGAACATTTTGCAATAATAAATTCTAAAGAAAAAAATAGTCCTAGTATTTTTCATTATCCAAATTTCTTCTCCGTCTCACACTCATCAGTATAAGCAAAACCGCAATGCTACAGTTATTAACACTGCTTTAAATCGCTATCACAATCTTTCTGTTTTCATCATCCTCATTAATGTCGTCAAACAACGTTTGTTGAACTCTTGCTACAACACTCAGGCAATTCAAGTCAAAAGCCTGTTTCTAACTTCTAAGCTGTGTAATATTGAAAAAAGCCTACGTAAATACTCTCGTTGTATATCTGACATTCATGTTATTTTAAGAGAACATCATTTACAGCAAACCAGAAAAACTAACAACTACATTACCATTTTGAATGAGAATAGTTAGAAGAAATTCACAAAAATAAGATTAAGAACCAAAATATAGATCTATCAAAAATACTTTCGAATTTGCTGTCGTTGTTACTATCAGATTCACTGACGACGATGACCTCGACTTCAAAAGAGCTGGTACTCATGTGTGGTCCACCGCGATTTAGGAAGATAGATGAAGAGAGCATAAACTATCCCTAAAGCCGCGTGTACAGTTAAAGTAATCTCAAATATACAATGTTTAATTAATTACTAGTGGTTCTGGGTGCCTCAAATACGAAGGCAATTAGTCCCGTAAGCAGTTAATGTTTTTGCTCGGGAGGGAGGGTGATCTTGCACCGCTGGATGGCGAGATCCGGCGCCATCCTGCGTCTCCCTTCCGTTGGCTAGCGGGGTTTTCCTCATCCATGATCTCCCACTAGCAGAACATTGTCCCGGCCGGGACAAACCGTAAGCTTACAACTGCGGAGCATTCTCGGAACACTACCGATCAGAGTAGCCGGCCGCTAGAATTCTCCTCCAGACAGCGTCAGACCTCGACCTAGCTATCTAACTAGTGTCGAAAATACTGTGAACGTCGGGACGCGAACCAAAGACCTCCCCGTCAGAGGCAATACAGTGAAATCAGTTAATACTCTGAGCCACCTCTCCCGGTCACACATATACAAGGATAATATTCGAGTGTCAATAAGACGTCCCCAGCACAAATGGCAAACTCTTCAGTACTCGTGGCCACCAATTAAGTAAATCTGACTGCTAAATAGGGAATTCATGTTCCGAAAATAGTCGTACTTAGAAAAAAGTTGTTGTATTTTCCTTGAGATTGAATAAATTAATGCTTCATTAAAGAAAATGCAGAAAATTTCTAAGACTGATTAAATAATTTTAACTTCAAAATTTTGTTAGTGTTAAGTAGACAATTTTTAGTGTTCAAGATAATACTTTCCTGCAAGAAACCCTCAATTTGATGGAATGACTATCGTTTTTTCTCAATTATATCTTTCTCTTTCGTTCTCGCTCTCTCTTTAGCTCTCTCCCTCTCTCTGTCTCCCTCTCTCTGTCTCTCTCTCTTTCGCACGCTCTCTTTGCCTCTTTCTGGCTGTGTCTGTAACTCTGGGTCTCTCTCTGTCTTCTCTCTACTTCATCTGTCTCACAAATTTTTCTACAGTTCATTTTGTCTCGCAACGTTCCCTAAACCTACATCGACTTTCTTTTAACTAGAAAAATATATGCCAGTGTGTGCCCTGGGGTTGTCACTATCGATTTGTTTGTTCCTAGAGCCAACTATTGTCACGTCTGCCTTCGAAGGTTGCTATTGTCTGGACAATTGACGTACGTTCTACGTTAATCCATTTTCTAGTCGAATAAACAACTTAAATACCCATGTTACCTTCTATTAACATTGATTAATTGTTTTGAGAAGAGACATGTGGAAACTATTAATGCACAATTGTTCTCAATTTATGTTCATTCCATTTGCTGTGGCAGGACATTGAGGCATTCATTGAGACATATGATGAAAATGTGTGCAATGAGGCTCGGACGCTTGGTCTCGTAAATTCATCTATATTCAACCTTCTTCAATTTATCGAGATGTAGTATCTGTGTATGTGTATGTGTATGTGTAGATGTAGTATCTGTGTAATTCAGTATGAATTGTATAAAATCTGGAGCACACTTGCAGAGCCGTGAATGTAATTCTTGCCAGCGAATAAAGTTGAAATAAAACATAACATCATTTTAACGGTAAAAGTGCATTTTATTATTGATAACAATTTACTAATAAAGAGTAGTTGCTATATTAAATCGATAAGCCAATATTTTCCATATATTTTTTTCATCTAAATGGCTACCACATTGTTCAAAAATGTCCATAAATTCTACTGCATCGTTGTTTGTTAATGAAGAAGAGACAGATGTACCTCTGAATGGGACTACGTTGTGTAAAAACATCCAATTATTGAATAACAAGTTATTGCTGAATTATTGAAGTGCCCTATTACTTATTATAAATACTCTAGAAATCATTCAATCTCAACATTGGAATTTTACAAATGACAATTTGTTCCTTTCATGAGAAAACTGCCTCGCCATGCACTCCGGAAAACACCTTCTCTCGACGTCCTCTGAAGACACAAAATTGGCGAAGGCGATGGCGGAATGAGATTATCCATGTTTAGCATCTGATTTCCTAGATATTTCACTCATTTGAGGGTCGAAAATTTGCCGTCATTGAATTTCCAGTCAGGATGTCTTGGTTTACGAAGCTTCGGGTGAGGAACCTCTACAAATGTACTTGGTCTTCTACGGAGCCATAGCAATCCATATTATGTTGGGCGACCTGTGGCTTAGTGGACTCTACTGACCTTCTTCTTCTGGGTATCGAAGTTCAAATTCTGGTCACTCCATGATAAACATGCGGGGAACGAAACGGGTTCGAAAGATATTTCTTTGAGGTTTCCAGTTTCTCCTGTATTGCATTCCAACACTATCCATCATCATTCAGTTTTATTATTTAACCTGTCACTCCTCCCATTATACTCGCGTTTGTATCAATATTGTATTATGCTATCTGAAGCTTCTAGTCACATTGCAAGAGAGATAACGCAGCAGCCCCTGTGGATTAATCTATACTAAAATAGAAAATGTTACTCTTCTATACTAAAATAGAAAAGCAAAATATAATAACGAGTTAAATACTAAAAATTCGGATTCCGTTTACATGAAAAATTAAAACACCATTAGTATTACGAACATTTTGCAAATGGTGGCGTGTTGCATTTAATTAAAAACCACCAATTCATAAATTGCAATAAAATACAGATGAACAAGCAATTCATATGTATTAACTGGAGGCCCAAAGGACTCGGCGGTGATGACAGGATCACATCAGCCGACCACATGAGGTGGTGACATCGTCAGACCGAGATACTTCTATTTATAAACGAAATTACACCTCATATGTTGAAAATTTAACAGTGGCCACCATAGATTCTATCTTAGTATTTCCCATCATCGAAACTGCTGCAACGAACTCTCGTCCACAAAAATCATAGCTCCCAAGACTCCTGCAATGCCGCACAGCTACGGCACGCAGATCAATGTGAAAGTTTCAATTTCAAAGTTTCAAATTTCAAAATTTCAAATTGCAAAGTCTCAAATTTCGAAGTCTCAAATTTCAAAGTTTCATTTTAAGGTTTCAAATTTCAGTAAATTCAAGCAACTAGAGACGCAGGTATTTTCCAAAATGCGAATTGTTTTCTTATTTACTCGCCGGACGCTTATAAACGCGGGGAATAAATTTTATCTGAGAAAATGTTCAAGAAGGTGGTGTCCGAGCGAATGGAAACATCACCGGCTCTCAACTGACGTACACCGAAGACAATCTTCAACGCACAACGCGCATGATCAGAAGGCAAAGTAACGTACTGCCACAGTTCAGTTAAGAAAATTGGAAACTTTCATATACTAAGCAATTAGACTTTGCATGAGCTTTTGACGTAACGGTAAGAGCTTACAGGTTGGGTTCGATTCACAGTCAATCCACATGGAATATCTGGAAGAGAAAATGAATTCTCGACAGGTATTCTGGGGTTTTCCCTGAGTGTCAGAGCTTCTCATTCCACCATTTTCTTCAGTAACTTGGGTAATCATTATCTATATCATCTTGTGACTAAATCATCACTCATGGGTGTTTAGTTGTTGAAGTTAAACATAAATAAATACAGGAATTTCCCCCAAAACGGCTTGTTTTCTAGATTAGAAAGCCGCCCGATTGTGTAGGAGCATGCGGGCAAGAAATCTCAGCGTCTAGCAGAGGCGCGAAGGGGGCACCGTGTGATGACGGGTTGTTGTCCGGGCTGCGGGGCCGAGGGTCGCTCTGTGCCCTTGGGGGCAGCGGAGGCGGAGACGGCGGCGGCTGCAGAGGCGAGGCCCGTCGCAGCCACAAGCACTGCAATCGCTGCAGCTGTCGCCGCCGCCGCCGTCGCCGCCATGGACGAGTGGGAGCTGATGGGGGAGCTGTGGTGAGTGCCCGACCAGCGCCCCGAACCGCTGCCGTAGCGCGCTGGGACGTGGTTGGTGTGGTCGGTGGCGGTCGTTTCTGTTGTAAGTTGGGCTTGACTCTCGTTCTTGTCTTGCTGCATGACGTGTCCGATTGAATGTTTCATTAAGTACCTAGCCCACGTGATAAAAGTGGACGTATTATAAAGAATTGAATTTTACAACGTCATAACTAATACAACATAGTTAACGCATTGTAACAAAATTATTTAATTATCCCAAATTTTGATTTATATGAATGAAGTTGATATGCTATTATGTATGTATATTTCATTTATACAAATCAAAACCCGAGGTTTAAATACTTCATCTTATTTCTTTCTTTAAACACGTGTTTTATTTCGTTATTGTTGTCTCCAATTGAATTTGTATGTGAAGTATGCACGATTTTGCAAATATAAATAGATATATGAATAATGATATAAATAGTATCACTGTCTTATTTTATGTCGAAATCACTGCGGTATTTGAATAGGGACATTTTGGTTTAGAACTTTCAATTAAACTGACACCTCAGTCAGCAAAAACTTTCTTTAACTCTTCATCGGAACATTCTACTGTACAAGGAGTATAATCATACTGTATAAGCATACTGTACAAATATAATCATCTTTAATTTTTTAAATGGAACCATATATTCTTCTCTCTACCTATAGATTCATCATAAAAAAAGGAATGTAGTGATATAACATAAGTTAATAGTATTTTGCGCATAAAATTATACTTTCTGACCTGAGATTTCACAATAAACATTCAATTATTCCTGTATCTGCCATCGCAACTGTCACTTTTGGCGAATGTGACCGTGACCTCTCCCCTGTCGCCGTAAAAGTGCCGACGCCACGAAGGCAACCTTCACTAAAGGAGACAGTTGAAAAGGTTGCTACAGAAAATCTTGTTTATTTAATTGAAAATTACAACGAAAAGTATACTTTTATATTCAAAATAGTATCAAAACATTAACATCGTTACATTCGTCTATTCAAGTTCTATCTATTGCTAGTGAAATATATATATATATATATATATATATATATATATATATATATATATATATATGTGTGTGTGTGTGTGTGTGTGTGGTTTTATTTAAAAAATTAAAGCTGATTAAATTTCTCGTAAAATAAAAATATTCGTACAATATCTCTACGGGCATATTACTTGCCTCACGATTCCACATTGTTCAGTGAAATCTGCATTTCGATATCGGGAACCGTTTAGAAGTTATGGGGGTTGGTCGATAATTGGTGGGACTCCCTGTATATTCTTTCTTTCCTGATAAGATGTAATCCACTAGATCATTACCAATGAAATTTACAATTGAATCGTTGACTGCAACAGACTCTATGATACTAGCAACAGCAGCAGCGCTCATAATATTAAAAATATGTTTACAGTTGCTATTTTCTGTAGTAATATTGTTACTATCAACAATGGTGTTGCTAGTAACATCGATAGCTGCATCAATAGCATTACTAGAGGTACGGCAAGTGGAAGGTGTAGCCAGCATTCAGCAGAATCAAATTGATTTACCACCCTCAGCTAGATACGGAGCAACGCCCAGCACTACTGCCCGCGCATAATAAGTGAAAGAGTAAGGTAGGGATGTGCGAGCTCAAGAATATGTGCGCAGTTTAATTTTTAATTTCTCCCAACATCGCAAATACAAACGCATAAACAGTTTTTAATCAGCCACGGCATGTTAAAAACATTCAAATAATATAAGGATACTACAATAAAGTTTCAAACGTGTATAATCGTTCTTTTAAATATTTATGAATCTAATTTGAATGTAAATTTTTCTCTCAATTATTGTATGCACATGCACGCACTATTTTCGAATTACCCAACAATTTAAAGCACATTCACACTACATACCTTTTTCACTGATTCGTGTAGTAGTGGCTAACTCCCTCACGCGCATTAAAATTAGTGGTTATTTTCTGCCTCGCCGAAGCTTTCGCAGCATTGTTTGTGGAATTGGTAATTTTAATTTCCATTACGTGTTCCAACTTTATGATTTCCACGACAAGAATAGTGTTTTCGGTTTATGTGAAGGATGGATATTTCTTTGTCATTGCTTGCCTTCGCACTCAAATCACCACAGTACAAATCCAGAATAAACGAGACTTCCTTTAGCAGATTCAGTGCATGCAGTGTGAATTGTCGACGCCGAAAATCGTAGGACCCGATTCAAGAGGAAATAATTGAGTTCTTATATCATTTCTGAGGCGTGTGTCACACGAGAGTTACGTTGACGCGCGTTGGACGCGGGAAGTAACGCTCGTTATGCATTTATACACCAAAGCTCTCACTTAAGACACAGTGTCACTACGACGCGCATTATTTAACGCAACACTCGTGACCAGGGAACTAAACTAGGTGAAACTAGTATAATCGATATAATTTCCTTGTTAATGGCATGGATTTGTATGTATATAAATATCTCATAATTTAAAAAGAGTGTACTGTACGTTAGAACAGACAACTCTATGACAATTTCCTTAGGCATTTCCTCACTACCCACGATGTTTTCAGTGCGCTCCAAAGTAACCTCCAGCAGTCTGCTACCTGCGGGACGGTTAGGGCACTTATAAAATTCCAGTCGCCCTCTCTCCTCGAAGCTCGCCCCTGACGACCGGTCTGTGGGAGCTCTGCTGGCAGAGGTTCATACGATCCTAACGGCCAGTTTTACCAAATACTTTTTAAGTAAGACTGAGTAAAGTCATTCTTAATTTTAAGACTCTCTTTAAGTCATGCTTTGTTGTTCGTCGTTTCACCACCATATTTCAACCAATGCTTAGTAAAATATAAGTGCATTCAAGGGTTGCTTGGTAATGCTGGACTCTGGTAACCACACCCAACCTTGATTGTTTTGGTTATGCCTTGTACTTTGGTGCAGAGAGGTTATTTTTATTAATTTTTCGTAACGGGAAACGAGAGAGACGTACGAAATGTTCATCTTCAGAGAAAGAAGAACACATTGAATGTATGAGAAAGTACATTTATATTATAGAAAATAATGTTACAAATAGATGAACAAACTACAAAAATGATGTGTGAGAGAATATTGAAAGCAATTTTAAAGCAATGAGTTACAAGATGAAATACAACAAACATTCAATAAAGTTCTGGAGATGGTTTGATATAGGTGAAAAGGTAATGCAATCAAAATTACTCAATGTAAAACTTGAACATTCACAGTAACTACACGTTCATGTAAACATAACCTACAAAATAATTGTTGTTAGGCAACATTGTGCTAGAAAAATATAATAGAACTGCGCTAATATGAGCCCTACTAATCAAAAATTTCGGATAATGAGAATAAAATTCGAGTTGGAAAAATAAGCAAAAGAAATGTTTTTGTAGTATAAAGAAAGGATTTTATAATTGCTGTAGAACTTAACAACTAATAATGAAACACAAGTTGTTGAAATGAAACCTTAATTGCACTCGTAACTACGGTGTATGTAAGATGATTAGGTAACATACACCACCATATAATTTTATCTTAGTGGAACTTCCAAAATCGGTAAACGTCTTTTGCTGTTAAGAACTGAATCTACATGATGCGATGTGATGATGCGATTGCTTCGCTACGTTGCCATTTTCTCGCATTGCACGCTACGTTGCATTGTCTGGTAATCCTATAGATGTATTTGAATATGTACGGTACATTTTTTCGGGTAATCCGAACAAACCATATCCCTGATTAATTCGGATGAACGGGGTACTACTGTTTATACCAAAATATTGAAATGTTCATTTCGTTAATAATATTAACTACGCAGTAAACAAGGAAATTCCAGTTGGGCTTCAATTAGCTCTAAAATCTGCAGCTTTATCATATTTGATATTAGGTGAAAATTAGATGACAAAATCCATTTCATCGAGCTCTTCGAGATGTTCGGACAGTTCCCGTATCCACATCCACTTAGGAGAAGGATTATAAAAGCTCTCGTCTTCACAAATGTCAGAAATCACTTAATAAACATTCCCCAATATGATCACCATTTTAACTGTTTTTGCGAAGAAAAGCACGACTTAAAACTGGTAAGGGCAGTTGAGAGGGGTGTTTTTCATTTAAGTCGAACTTATGATTTAAGTTCGCCTTAAAGGATATTGTGAAACGGAAACGTCTTGTAAGTTTATTTTAAAATTCTTAAGACGAACCTGAAAGTTTAAGTAATGATGGAGAAACCGGCTGGAAAAGTCGGCATAGGCGACTGTATATTACATTTTACTTGGAACTCTGATCAATATGCTTTTTCATTCTTTTGCTTTTTTGTTAAACACTTAAATTACACATTTCATTCAAGTGATCCTCAAGTTTAGCCGCTGACTTCGAGCTATTTAATAAAAGTTTGCCACATGCAGACGAAAATGAACTAAAATTATCTTAGGCACGTCACTGACCCATAATACCAAATGTTATTTTTCCTAACAGAAGTAATTCTACGATTTGCTTCAAATTACGAATGTTTTGGGGCACAGAGGCCACTTATCTCAATTCTTTCGCACTTGACGTTTCTTAGAAGCAGCGGGTAAAAAAATAATTTTATTCCGTCTCTCCTCCGTAAACGCGGCCTCCAGAACTGCTTTCATAACGAAGCCTTCAATTGCAAGAACTCGCGTTTGCCGCCGACATTCCCCGTTATTTGCGCTGCCTCGACATTCCATTCGCGGAAACATTCCTCTCTCCGCGTATGCAAATCGTCTTTTTGCGCAGGACTGTGATTCACTGTGATGCCCATGCAAATCCCTCGGGGCGCTACCACCGCACCGGAGAACCTCTTCGTGCCCTTCGAATGGCTCGATGCGTCCGAGATTACGGTGGTTGTACCGTGTAGCTCCTTCGTCCAACTAGGTCTCTATTTTTGTAGAAGAACGATTCATGCAACGCGGTACTTCTAAAGACAGATTTACCATATTGTAAGGACATTTCCTCGTGAAAGGGTCATTTCAGAAGAAAATGTTTGACTGTAATAAAATAACGATAGCTGCCCTCTAGCATTGTGAATTTGAACTATTTTCGAATTTTTCCATTAAAATAAATTCAATGATTTTACTCACTAAATATTCAATGAGAGAATACTAGCAACATTTTTTATTGCTTTTTGTGTACTCCAATTATTTATCACAACCTGCTACGATAAATCACATTTTAAGATTCCGTTTTCGATTATATTCTGTCAGTGAGAGAGATAAAGTCACTTGTTCTACGGTTTACCACACCGTTCGTGCTCTCAACCAGAATATTTCATCAATCTGGGCGGCATCAAAACCCACGTCATTATCCTCTGTTCTCCTGCCTCTCTTACCACCTCAAATGAAAGCGGAACCAACATTTCCATCAGTCAAATATCTAACGGAGTGATGGATGCCGACATAGCTGCTCCCAGACACGACTACAAGTTTCACTAGGCTTCTCTGGCTTTGATGTACTACATGAGATCTCTATTTAATTACTGTAGTGTCGAAACCTTGTTGGCTTACAGAATTATTTTCTCGATATAGCACATTTGGTTTTCGTTGTAATAATTGAAAAGAAGCTGTTCAAGACAAAAAAAGTACTGCTCAAATGCAACGTTTTAAATGATGTCATAAAATTTAAAAAAAACAACAGAGGTAAACATTTGTGTGAAATTAATGGAACTGATTTTTGGAGAGTTTAACCTAAAAATACAATGAACGTGCTAGAGTACATTCATCGTGTAAGTCTTTGTAAGCAACATGCTTTATAAACAATATATAGACTCTTTAATACCGATAGTTGCAAATTACTAGAAATAATGAATCTCTAGCAAAATCATACCACATTAGTATTTACGTTTTATTTATTTTAATATTTAGTATTAAAAAATTGAACTAAACCTACGTTTTGAATTAATTATATACAAAATATACGTGAAAACATTTATTATTACATAAACTTGAAAAATAAGACAATCTCTTTACAAAAGCTTACATGAATAATAAAGTATTCGTGAATGTAAATACGCAGTCTTAACTTCATGGACAACCTCAACCGATCTTCATTAAAGGCAGAACTTTTTTGATTTGCATAAATTTTGACTTTTTTGTATGAGAAATTCTTTATATTTCATTTTCAAGATGCATTTTATCACTCTTGTTTTATCTTTCGTCGTCTGAGCATCTTATCCACGCTTCTGTCACATACTGAGAAATATTCCTCGTGCAACGTGCTCCCACATTCTCATTTCTCGTTGACAAGTTCTTGAGGAAAAACCTCACAGGACTTGCTTTGATCTCCCATTTATTACCTCTAACTTTGACCCGAACAGAGAGTTAATAATACCTGAATGTTGTTACATACATAACATTCATTCGTGGCACCCTTTGATTCTGCAACATACTGTGATCTCAATGTTTTTCTTTGCCCAACGAACAAGATTTCTCTAGAATTTAATTTTAGTAATGTATTTTTGAGAACGTACGTTTGAAAATATTTATCTTTGGAGTACAAATGCAGTGCTGTGAAACCAAATACGCAGTGGACTTGTTTCTAAGATATTTTAACCTTTTTGCTTCAGATTTTGTTGGTTACATGTATTCTACGTTTGTAAAAGCTATTATATGAGAAAAAAGGCATCAACTAAAACTGAAAACGTTAGTATGTTGTTATTGTTTCTTGTTTTATCCAATGCCCGCAATCGGCGTCGCGCCTCCCAGGAACGGCCAGATCAGGACAGCTGGTCGTCCAGCTCGGGCATGTAGAGGAAATATTATTATCATTACGTGTTTATTCCCCACAATTTTAACGCAGTCGCGTCTTGAAAAATCCAGAAAATTTGATCAGTCAAACTAAAGCCCAGCTATGCAGTCTTGGAATCAAACTTCGTTTACGATTTGTTTCAGATTAACGTAGCACTTAGGAGACAAATGACCATTAAAATGGGAAATATTCGCAAATATATATAAATTCAAAAACTGTAGTACAGCAGGAAGGAAAATAATTGGAATCATCCCAACAATACGATCTCGAATTCTCGGACTGAAGTCCAGTTTCTAAAGTTGATTAAGATAGGTGTAGTAGGCGAGGAGACACACGAAATTGTGTACCCGAAATGCGGAATGTCCGAATGTATATTGGAGAATATCTGTATCATGAGTAACCCTCTCAAAATTACTGTTTTTTCACGATCTCAATTGTTTTTTTTTGTCTTTGCCTATCTGTCTCCGAAGAAAAATCTTAATATCAATCGTTCAAAAAATTCATTTCACGAACTTAATACAATATAATTATGTCGGGATAAAGAACCAATACATCGTGAATTCTGGCTACATTACGAAATCGATAACGTAATTTACTATAGTATATACGAGCGAAAAATCACCTTTTTGGCTTTCAGGAAGCAACAAAACGTGTATTTCCTTTAAAATCTCGAGATAATTTTTTACAGCATTACAATAGGAGTATTTTCTCTATACTTCTGCGAGAATGTAAAAATGTGATTGACTCGATTCAGTTCTTTGTTAAATGGTAGCACACTACATACAGTTCACAAGAGAGTAGGAACGCTATGTTCCTAACAGAGTATACAAGCCTCATTTTGTGTCAGAAAATTATGTGCTTTTGATTTGTAGTTTGAATGAGTACACTAATTCAGACCTGAAAGGGCACTGTACAGAGAATTGAAGTCCGTTCTTATCTTTTTTATTTATATCAAAATGTAAACATATCATGTTACATTATTTGCATTTTTTATAAATAATGTATGAAATGATATTTACTGTTGATAAGGTACTTTTAACGAGATATATATTTTGTCTAATCATTCAAAATAGTAAAAAAGAGCAGCATTATGTGTGATCATACGGAGATGATAAAAATACAGTCAACTGCTTTATAAGAGGTATATCTTGGGACACTTTTTTATGAAAACATTTTAAGTTCAAAATCTATGCAATTAGACGTACGTGATATCCATATTTACAGCGTGTACTTATATGTTCAAGAAGCGTGTTCTTATGTGTTGATCTGTGTCGCAAAATTAAAGTACACACAACTCACGATTTACACTAAATAGTTTGACAGGATAAAAGTTTGAATGTTAAAATTTCAAAAGCGCTTATAGTTTTCAGTTCACAGACAGATAACAGTTCAGATCTATCGGGGAATATCAATTTTGAAGATAATCGGCGCAACGGTTTAGAGACCCTGGCGTTGCCCACGGACAGTCGGACAGATACAAGTTTGCCTTCAGTCGATGTTTCGTTATCAACGACGCACAAAACATGCCTTTTGACTACTAAAAGTGTTAGGGAGAGTAATTGCACTATAAATATAGACAAGGTTTATCCACTCTTTTGTTACTAGGGTCCTACAATAAGAGATTTTCTGTGGAAAATTCGCAGTCATTTTTCGCAGCATTACAATAAAATATATTTTACTACATAAGCTGTAGTGGGAAAGTAAAATGACCGCTCTTGCTGCCGCTGCCTACCCATGTCGTTTTGTCACGCCACGCCGCTGCCTTCCACAACCCTAACACCGAGACAACCACCATCACACCACCACTACTCCCCTCACCGCCACCTCCTTGTCTACCGCCTCGAAGAGCGCCACTGCTCATCGAAGAGCCCCGCGACCGGGGGATCCATTTTCGAAATGGGGCCCAATCGTCGCCAGTGAAAGGCGGACGCGACTCAACGGCAATCAACTAAATGCTGGCGGTGGCGGCGGAGGTGGCGACGCTGGTGGTTCGGAGGGCTGCGGAAGAAGTCCGCGGAGGAAGGAAAGGAAGTGATGAGGTAGTGGCGAGGCGCTTAATAGTGGTTGCAATGGCACACAGAAGTGCTTTGGCGTCTGCGGTGACCAATCGGTGTAAAGCAGTGGCGTAGCCTGGTTTTTGGTTTAGGGTATGAAACGCGAGAAATGAAAAAAATAATTTAAAACTCCTAAATATTCGTTATTCACCTGTGTATGAGGTTTTAATATGTGCCTTTAGAGCTTTGTAAACATTATTTTGAAGCAGCATAACTATTGAAATTTAACACATTTTGTGTTTGAGAATAGAAGATCACCAAAAGAGATTTTTTAAGATCCTTACCACCGCAAATCCACGATAATTGCTCATACATTTTGTTATTTAAATGTATGTCTTTTTTATTGTTCGTAATGAATGACTGTTGGATTTTGGGCCTTCTTTAATTATATTTTTTTCTCTTCAGAGAATGGTAGTCTGTATACTTCTTGTTTTCAATTTGTTCTCGGCAACCCAATACGATTCCATAATTATAAGTGCGTTGGATTGCGTCGTGCTCCCCATTCCTCCTCAAAGACGTGCAATACTCCGGCATATACCCTTTTCCATTGAACCAGCACAATCCCTAACCTAAATAGGGTACAAATATATAGTTGCAACATGCATTCAAATAATATAGTTTAAATAATATAAATTCGGATAGCCGAGAATTCATGCATTCAAATAAGGCAATAAACTTAAATAAAACAAGAATGCTCATAAATTAATCTTGTTTATAATAAAAAATAATCTTGCTTATAAAAAATTAATCTTACAAACACCGAAGAAAACAATTACTTTTCCTAATATGATAGCTATGTCATAAGTACGCTGAATCTGATGAATCACTGTACATCTGATGAACATTACAGGCGAGGCGTATTCCATGTGAGCGAAGGCGGAGGTGAGACGGACTCGTAAATCCACGTGAAGAATCGAATCTACAACGGCTCCATGTTTGAAATATGAATTGTACGACTTAATACAAAAATAAAATAACAAATGGACAATTAATGTCATATAAAAATGTCGTATTGTGTTAGGGTATGTAACACATGACCCACATCCGCGGCCGCTACGCCCCTGGTGATGAGAGCAATGGCTGGTCAGATGGGAGGAGGTCAGTACTGCGCAAAGGAAGGCGTGGCGGGCGGAGCGGGGCAGAGGAGAGGAAGTGGGCAGGGAAGGCGGTGGAGAGATGCGGACGGGACGAGGCGGAGGTTGCTTGGTAGCGGCCGCCCGCGGGGGGAGGGAGTGTGTAGCGGAGGATGAGGTTTAACGGAGATGGTGAGAAGATGTAGAGCGAGGTCAGGTGAAAGTCTACGCGGCGGAGCAGTGCGGGATGGGGCGGGGCAGGGATCGGCGGAGGGTGGCGGGATCGGCGGGGCGACGATCGGCGGGGCGGAGCGGGCCGGCGATTGGCGGGGCGGGGCGGTGATCGGCGGGGCGGGGGGCGGGGCGGGGACAGAACGTCCAGGATGGGTATGGTGGACGTGGTGAGAAGGTGTGAAGCGGCGGGGAGGAGCTAGGCCTGGAGGGGAGGAACGATACGACGAGAGCGTGACGGAAGGGAGCGCGCAGCGTGGGAAGGTATGGTGGGGAGGGGCGAGGCTGAGCGGGTCGAAGCAGAGGCACCGTGTGGGATGGTGTGGAGCAGGCGGTGGGGGGGGCAGAGTGGATGGCGGTAAGTGCGGGTGGGCGGGGGGAGTGGGGGCCGAAAGAGCCCGTGATTCTGAGCGCGTTCGCCCCGAGGGCCTTTTTCCTGGGAGTGCCGTGCGATGACCGCCCGGGGCAGCCCACCGCCGCGCTCAGCCCGCACGGGTTGTCGCAGGGTTCGAGAATCGCGCTCCGGCAGACAGCGGCCTGGTCTACTTATTACAACAGGTGGCTCTCGAGAATGGACAATGTTGTCCAAACATAGGAATGAGAGAGACGGTGAAACGTAACAAGGAAAAGACAAACAGAGAAAGAGAGAGAGGCAGAGAGAGGGAAAAGAAAGGAAACAGAAACACAGAGAAAAAGAGAGGAAAGAGAAGGAGAAAGGGATACTAATTTTTGCTCAATTAAAAGAAGAAACTCAACCTGTATTTTAATCCAGAGAAATAGAGGATGGAATGAGGAATACTAAAAGAAGACTAATTTTGTAAATGTCATGGAAATTATTACTTCGTAAGTTTATGCACTACTCAGCAAATTTGATTGCCTAAAATAACTATTATACAGTCGATTACGCTTATAGTAAACCTCTGGGAAACAAGTTTTGGTTCACTATTTCAAATGTTTACTACAATCGAAAACACCAAAATAAAATAGTTTTTCAAGATGACTGATTTTTGTCATTTCAAATCTTGGGTAAAATATCTTAATAGTACTATTTCAAAACTTCAAGATATTTTGGCCTTAATATGATTTTATTTTTTATTAATACATTAATTTTTATTTTTAAATATTCACAGTATACGAAAATATCCCTTTAATGTGCTTGTTTGTAACCAAATTTTACACTAAGAATCTAATCTAAGTCCGTATCACAAATATAAATGCTTGCTCTATTACTTATTTCCGTTATTGAATCAGCAAACACTGCAAAATTATCTTCGTAGAAGAAACGATATTATTAGTTATATCATTTTTTCAATATTTGGAACAAGACATATATTTATTGTTTGTAACTGGCAAGTAAAATAGTTTATATACACGCAGACCGTGAGAACGTATAAGCAGCGAGATCTGTAAATACAATTTTGAACAGACCATCACATATCTCAACACCATGAAAAACCAATTGTTAATTTGCCATCTTTGAGCCAATTCCTGAGTATAAAAGTTAAGATATAGGAAGTTGCTGCTGATTGCTTTTGAAGAATATAACAAGACTTTTGAAACTCAAGATACTTCAAAAACCTATCTTGACAATTTCCAATATAATATTTATGTCGTTGCATTGAGGGGGCTATATCATGGAGGCAAATTCCAAGTTAGATTACAAAATTACAAAGATAACACTTACCTAATTGAATAATAAAGATTAAGTTCTATTTACAGTATTGATTAGTTGTTCTACACGTTGCTTGATGTTAACTTTCGATAAAAAAGAACTCACGTCTTTAATTGTGTATGTATTTTGCAGATGTGTATGTACTTTGCTTGATCCGTCTCTAGTCACCGCTCTATCCTCACTTGATTCTATGTTGCCAAAATACACAACATTGCACCGACGGGACATTGTCTTCATTTGGTTCCTGTTTGTCATTTTTTTGATCTGTGAGACTGTTTACTGCATTTATTATGTTTTCGCCTGGCAGGATTTCAGTAGTTTTCATCTCGTGGTTTGCGTCTATAAGGTCCTGCCGTAGAATTGCTGTAGATGAGGTGAAACAATCTCAGTGAAACGTTTCGTTAATCACTTTCATTCACTGCAAATGTTTCAGAAATAACTTGCTAGATCATCAGTCTACAAAACACTTTTCGTTATAGTATTTGCGCTCCTGAGACGAAGTTTTTCTTGAAAGTTGTATTTCTTATGTTTACTGTAGCCGATATGGGAAGTTCACTACCATCTAGTGTTTATTTCTAATGTATATAAATCTGAGCCAAAAACTTCTCTCTAACCAAAAGTTCACTTCATCCAAAGTCGATTGTATTTACTATTTGACTATTACCACTTATTGGAAAACGAGACACACCAGACTAATAAAACGGGAAAAAATATTATTTCTTCCTTCTGTTCATCTTTCTTATCCATTCTATATTTTTTTCATATCCGTGGAGAGAACGATGAAATACTCCATGTAAGCTCCACGGCTGTACTGGAGAGGCACACCAGTTCAAGAAGAGAAAAGGAGGAGATTGTTTTCAGTACCTCTGATTCGAGTGATTCTGATTTTGAACAATGACGCTTTTCATATTAATGTAATTGAATAAGATACCAATTTTCAATGGCACCCAAGGCAAGGAAAATCCGAAATCTATGTCTAGTCACTTGAAGGCTTTTTTAAATGAAATAACTAGGACAAGGAACTATTTCAATGCCTAGAACACCTTATTAATCATGAGAAATATGTGTAAAGAATACCCTTATATATATATATATATATATATATATATATATATATATATATATATATATATATATAAAGTACTCCCGAAAATGTAAAGATATAGAGAATGTGAATGTGTAGCCCCTATTCCAAAACTAAATAGAGGCATTCGCGTAAGTATTATATTTCCAAGAACGTGAGAGAACAATAAATAATTTCAAAGTACTATATTTTAAGTGTTCCACAATTGTTATTTAATTTTGTTTAGTTGCCCTCGCATACGACCGTTTTCGCTTTCAACGTTTAAAATCCACACCGCATGTGACAAATCGAATTATGTTTATTGCGTATTGCTATTACAATCATCGGCAATTTTAAAAGCTCTTTCATTTACTCGTTGAATGTGGGAGACGTTAATAATTCAGTAAAAATAACACATATGGAAGTGAATCATTATTTAACGAGAGAAAATTGTACAATAAATAATTATTTGTAAAAGTAAATGGAATCATTTCATACCCTAAATGCTGAATGTTCATTTTAAACGAGATGACGGCGAATTACGGCTATCGTGGACATTCCCTGAGGCACACTAACTCTATCCCAGAGAGAGGCACGTTCGTTATTCATTAGTACGTTTGTCAGTTAAAATGAAATAATGTCGTACTACATGTACTTACCCATATTGTTATGAAATTCCATTAATTTTACAAGTTCATTAATGGTAACATTCTTTGCCATTCTCACTCAGATGTTTATTAGTAATAAGTACGGGTTTTCCTTTGTTAAAAGAATATGGACTATACTTTTTTAATTGTTCTAAGAATATTTTCCAATCACGGTGATATTAGATTACTAATAGCCTCAATGCAACACCGTCCATGTATAATTTACTGCATTACTGCTTCTTCTATGCGAGCATCCGCTAATAAATAGAAGAGATAATCCGGCCAATGTTTAATTTCTAGGTCTTACTTCGTAAAAAGAGAATGTGTTGTAATCGTGCGCCCGAAAATCGCAAATTTTTAACAGAAAAACTCTTAATGCCGGACCCTGGTTACGAAAAAGTGCATATATCTTGTTCCTACATTTGTAAATTACTTTCTCTAAAACATTGTGCCAGAATGAATGTTTTGTGGATTCTTGTTACAGAATAATAGATTGATTGCAAAACGTGTCTCTCAGTCTGTAGTTAATGCTAGCGCCTAAACCGTTCAGTCGATTTGCTAAAAATTTCATATTCCCCAATTTATTGAAAAGAACTCGAGACCCCCTGAGTTTTCTCGTGTTTTCTTCCGCAGTTTCGTTGCATTTTTTACTATTTTTGCTCTGTTTATTTTTCAGTTCAATTCTGCTTGTATATTCTCACCATCTGCACCAATACTAAATATTTTTGGAAAGGAACTGAAAGACCTTCTTCTATAGTAAGAGCTGAAAAGCTTGTAATCTACCTATTGCTTTACACTGCATGTTTACCATTTAGAGAAAATATAAATAACCTCGACAATTGTTGTAAATAGCTTCTTCACCGTTTTAATCTATTAGAATTGCTGAAATTGTAGTATCTGCAATTACTCATTTCCGGTCTCGGGAGCATTTTCCTCATCTCTTCACATGAGAACAGTCTGCAGTTTTTGCACGGCATAATGTACAGCACTCGACTGCAATCTCGATAGTCTTCGCCCGCGCTGATGCACAGAAGTGATGTGAGGCTTGAACTGCTCACGCGCAGAAGATTGATAGTACTGTCGATTCCGTGTAACGCTTTGCCGTGTAAAAAAAAAACAACCTTATTTCCGAGGTTTGCCCTAGGGGGGATGTGGTGCACCGTATTTGACTTCATCCAATGACCTTCAGACACCCGTTTGCGTCATAATATTAGCGGGAATTTTAAATGCAGACAGATACCAAATTATCGCGTCGTTATGAGTCATGGAAACTTAGAAATGAAACATTTATTTTAAATGTTGCACCTTTTACACAATCATAATGTTTTTTTTCGGTTGGTTACTGTGGAAAATTAACCCTTTATGTCACTTCCAATTTTTTTCTCTACACTTCCGTATCACATCACTTCCATACAACATGGCGGCAAGGGAAATGCCAGTGTTGTGGTCACGTGGTTCGTGACGCAAACTGGTGCTGCGCAAAACGAGTAAAAATCGCTGCGATGTAGTACCTCGTCCGTATCTTTCCGCCGCGGTTAGCCCGTTGAGTTTCGATGCCGTCTCCGTCCGCGCTGCACTGCGCCGTGCCTGCCTCCTTTGTCTCAGCCGTGGGAGGGAGGGGGGTGTCTGTCGCCGCCGTCGTCCATCACGGACGGTTTATGACGGCGGCGCCGGGCGGGCAGGCGGCGGGCGGCGCTGCGCTGAAGAAGTCATGAGCGGCGGCGGACTCAAATACCGATCCTGGCCGTCCCGCATGACCTCCGGCGGAATTATTGAGTGAAGTGGCTCGGCGCGCGGAGTCGTGGTGGGCGGTGCGGGCGGGGGCAGTTTTC
>BOPP01000051.1:7021647-7049884 GCA_017312745.1 Gryllus bimaculatus | reverse complement strand
CTCTCTCTTTCTCTGTCTCTTTTTCTCTCTCTCTTTTTCTCTCTCTTTCTCTTTCTCTTTCTCTCTTTCTCTTTCTCTTTCTCTCTTTCTCTCTCTCTCTCTTTTTCTCTCTCCTCACAATATTTTCAAGTATCTAGCAAGTTCGCACTCACGACTTGGGGAATGAACATCTAACTGCGCGGGCAGGGAATGGGAGAGGGTTTTGCGGGAGACAATCATAAGCCTTTTGTTTTTTTTTTTTTTTCAAAAGCAGTTGAGTGAAGTTAAAAGATTTCTTAATTATGTTTTTAAAATGTTCCGTTTTTATTCGTGTTAATCATGAGTTCAAAAAATAATAAAAACCGGTAATTATTTTCTCAAAGCAAAAATGTTGGATGTACGTGTATGTTAAATTTAAAGAGTTTTATTACGAAACAATAAAAGTTACATTTGGATGCAGAAAAAAATAATGGGTCATTATTGAAATATTTTATTTAAAAGTTACAACAAGATGTTTAAACTTTTTCCTCCCTGTAACGTGAATAATTTTAGTGACCTGTTTACTGAAAACACGCCAGTCGTTTTTTAACACGTTAATTTTATTTTAAAAATCGCCTGTTGCCGTGTTGAATATGTGCCAAGTACGTTTAATTTAAAAACAAAATTTAATTGAGCTTGTGGATTGCATCATCAAATTACAAAATAACAGTATCATTTATAAAACGTTTATTAGACCTAACATGAATATTATATAGTGTCTCAACATCGCCCCTGGTCCTTTCAAGGGATGTTACCTCCGGTCCAACGCAATGACAGCCAGTTCCTTACCCACACTCGCCAGCTCAGCTGTCTAAGCACTGCACCATCCATCGGAGACAGGTGATTCAAAATAAATTTCGAATCGAGAGTAAAAAACAATTTGAAGGGAAGACAGAGCATGGGGTCATGAATATGTTTCGCAGAGTTGCCTGATAATATTGTTTTATTATTACAAATCTGTTTTCAAACTCATCGATCATAGAGCAGTGCGGACTCACAAATATTACTCAACTAATTTTACAAAAAGGAAAAAATAATAATTTTCAAGCAATTTACCCTCCACAGATTGGCTTAATACCCTTTTGAACACTCCACTACGTGAAGATTCATAAAATATAAGTAGTTCTTTTAGCGAAATTTTTGAAATGCTTTAGTGAAATGCTTTTTTTAATTGACGACGTAGCAGCACCACGTGAGTTCCACACTTGCACTTGGAATAATACAAAAATATTATATAATACAATATTTGCATCGTTTGGCACTCAGTGAAAAAGTTCAAGTGTCCATAATGTGATAATTGTTTTTATCCACTTTGGTTAGGTAATGTGAAACATTATGCTATTATCAGTTTCATAATGAAGTACTTTACCGCTCTAGTGTGGTACTTCATTACCACAGTAGTGCGGTAAAGGCATACGAGTAGGGTTATTCTTAGACGAGCACTATTCCATGGTCTACATTGTTTTCACACTAATCCTTAAAAATTGAGTACTCTCGCTCATATTTCTTCTTTGATTTGTATGGTAACAAAGAATCTATAGCAGCATTTGCTGCTATTTCTATTTCTGAGTCTGAACTGCGCATTCGCTCATATTGTCTCCAAATGTGTACACCGTGCGCGTTTCAATGTTTTCCTTCGTTAAGACACAGTGTCCCACTTAAAGGGGAAAATGTGAATACTAAATGTCAATTTTAATCTTAAATCTAACAAATTTTTACAAAGTCGATAAAACGTTGTACGATTTCGTGTCGTAACATCTGATTACAATACGAGATTGGAAAACTGCCAAACTCGTAAATAACTAAAATGCCTTTGTGAAATTTTACCATTTTATATTTTTTGTAATACAATTGACATTCGTTGTTGTTTTTTTTCTAAATAACCATACTGCATGATGTATTGTTTGACGCCAGGCGCCGATCAATATGGGTAGAGAATCACGACAAAAGGACGACGATTGTCACTTCGGAGACGTTCGACCCTGGGATAAATGCCGTCTTCTTTCCTGAAGGGTTTCACCAAACCATTTCTTTTCGCTGGGTCACCTCGAACAAGTTTGCTTCTTCCATCAAATAATTTATTCACGTTTAATAAACCCCTGGGATCTTGGTGTTTGTAAGGAGAGACAATAATGCTCGTGATGGTTCTTATTGAGTTACCGTGTGTTTCTTCTACGCGTTACAATTCCAATAATTAGCTCGTCGTTGGAATGAACAAAGAACAAACGGCCCTGGCACGTGTCGAACTTTCACATCGAAGTTCTTTCTTGTTCCACTGTTTACCACACCCATGCCATATAACTAGCGTGCCATGATTATCACGGATTTCTATTGTGCCCCGCGGCGACCAAAATAATTTCCGTACTATGTTCTTGCCTTGGTATCTGCTCTCCGGCATCAGCTCGCAAGTTAAGCACCACTCCCCCAACTTGCCTGCTTTCCACGTCTTCAAGAATAGTGGTGCCTTGCATCTATTCATTACGTTATGCCAATACGTTGTTTGTTTTATATCAATTGTATATTTAGCAAAGAATCTTTTATAAAATAAATGCTCATCATTTTGCTTTCTTTTTTAATCTTCTCTTGTAGAAAGAATTCCCATTTTAATAACTTTGGTTAGGAGTTAAATTCTGAGTATTTTTCTGTATATATGCTAATATTTGTGAAAGTTATCAGTAAATGTGCTATTTTCATGTTACTAGTTTTTGCTACATGAAAATCAGTAGGTAGCGAAAATGCGAAGGAACGGGGATCACAACTCTGGTTACTGACGGGTTTGTAAAATAATGAGAGTAAACGATTAAGTTCTTAAGCCTTCTTGCTTCTTATGATTTTCATAAAAAACAGTAAAACCTGTATCTGAAAGAAGAAGTTGAAACCTGCTCACGTTATCTTGTGATCCTTAATTCCTTGCCCATCCTTTTACTTACGAGTTGAATTATTAATACAAGTGACAACAATCGTCAATGCTGATGCGAATGAGGCTTTATTCTTACATAAAGTATACATATCTTGGTCTATGTTTCTATCAATTCAATAATACTTTTAATGTTCGTGCAATCCATACCGTAGTGCGGAAGTGGTGCGTACTGTGGAAATGGCGCGTAGTGCAGTTTAGAAACATGTCCACCTTGGTGATAGTGTGGACAATTAAGAATGATTTTCTCCTTATTCTGTTTCCTTTCTAAGTCTTTGTGGCAGTTGATTGTGTGTCCATGAGAATTCGCAGTGCGTTTGTACTTAGATGCGGAAAAGCCCTGTATATTTTCGGTTCAGTCTGGAGAATAATGAAACCATGTCCGTTGATTTGTTTTCTCTTCTACATTGCATGTGTTCTCTCTAATCCCTGGAGAATGAGGGGGAAGCGCTAACTTATACTTTTTGTTCTGTTGTATGGAGTGTGTGCTCTCCTCGTGACGCGGCGTGTGCTTGTGTGCTTCGCAGCCTAATGTCGACGGAGCGTCACTTGTTCTTGTGTTCTGTTGATTGGAATGTGTCGCAGTGCAACTGTATGTGTGTGCTCTCCTCCTGACGCGGCGTGTGCTTCGCATCCTGACGTCCACGGAGCGTCACTTATTCTTTTGTCTTGTAGTCTCGAGTGTGTCGCAATGCAACTGTGTGTGCTCTCCTTGTGACGCGCCGTGTGCTTGTGTGCTTCGCAGCTTGACGTCCACGGAGCGTCACTTATTATTTTGTCCAGTTGTCTGGAGTGTGTGCTCTCCTTGTGACGCGCCGTGTGCTTGTTTGCTCCCCAGCCTGTCCTCTACGGAGCGTCACTTATTATTTTGTCCTGTTGACTGGAGTGTGTCGCAATGCACCTGGATGTGTGTGCTCTCCTTGTGACGCGGCGTGTGCTTGTGTGCTTCGCAGCCTGACGTCCACGGAGCGTCGGCAGAGGCGCGGCCGGTTAGCGCAGCCCCGCATGAGTCTCCTGGGGAAGCCGCTCAACTACCGGGCCAGTCGGCGGGACGCGCGCTACCGCCGCCTGCAGAGCCGCGTCTACAACTTCCTGGAGCGGCCGCGCGGGTGGCCCGCCATCATCTACCACATGATAGTGTGAGTGCCCGCCGCGGGGCGCGCCACCCTCGGCCCCCTCTGCGCGAGAGGTTGCTCTTGATGATGAGGTCCGCACTCGGACGGTTTGCTGCTGCTCCTTCGCGCCAAGTGGCATTTTCGAAGTGGGATCACACCCGGACCTGCATTTCTTTTTTCTTTTCTTCCTTCTCATCTTTCTTGCTATAGATTTTCTCTTTATTTTTTTATTTAATCGATTGTCCTTTACTTTTTTTCTTCTTTAAATTTCACTTACAATTTATTTCTTCAACATCTTTTGGAACTTTTAACTTCTTTCTTTACTTCTTTCAGCCTTTTTAATTTACTTTTTACCTATTTCTTTTGTACATTTTCTATTTTGTATTCATATTTTCCTCTTCTTCAGTTCAATTTAATTTTCTTTTTTTGTTGTGTCTCTCTACACGTGTTTTCTACCTGCCCTTTTGCTGTATTAAACTCTTCCCTCTCTCCATGTCTCCCAGTAGAATAACAACTGCTAAAGACGCTCAGCAAAGCAACGTCCAGAGTTCGGATTAAATCAATAAGAGCAATCTCATGTCACAACGTTATAATGAGCATGGATCTGTGTATTTGAATACTACGTTTGTAGGTCAGGAGTGTTGAGAGGCAATTCAATATTGCCTCAAATACTCGAATATTCCGAATGTAATGCAAGGCGATTAGTAATATGTTGTCTAAGGTTTTCGTAGAATTGTTTACTGAAGAAAACAACTTACAAAATCCGGACAGGTTCAATCAAAAAGAAATTGGGAAAATAGCTATTAGAAAATAATTTCATTAAAGAATTTGAAGGGAACATACTTAACAGGAACATACTTAATATAGAGGTTTATTTTTCATTTCTGAAAGGCATAATAGGTTTACATTATCTATCTTCTGCGTTAAATACTTTGACAATATAAATTTAGTCTGTTATTTTTACAATTACTAAATTATACTTTTAATTTCTTAACAATATATTTATTTATTTCCACCGTCTAATCTCAAGAAAATTATAATGTACAAATATAAATGATTTACTAAAGATGTAGTACATCTTTACTTTCTACAGAAAATCAATATATTATAACTCCTTCCTTTATAAATGGTTTTTGTCGCTATAAATTTATGAAGTTAACAATATACCTAATTAATATTTAATGACGAGCAGTATTCGCTTGGAAAGTTCTGCAATGTAGGCGTATGTTAGAAAATGGTACTCATTTTCAATTATTGTTTCGGATTTCTCATGCAAGTGAAAATTCCCAAAATAGTTAACGTCCAATAAAAATGTATTTGTTTATTGTGATTTGATTCACACCGTAGATATAAAGTCTCGATTGTTACTACTGATAGAGCGAATACCTTTTCTTGATCTTTTCAACAGCTCTTTTCATCCAACAGTCCATTCATTTATCACCCATGACTTTGAGGACGCATTAAAATTGCATAACCCTCTGATACGATCAACTCAGATTTCCGAAGGGAAGTGGCTTAATTGCAATGTCGAGACGTTCGCGCTCGACTTCGAGAAGCGAACGAGCTACGAGTCTGATGGCGGACGCGTTTCGTGCCAATCTGTTCATTCTAATCTCTTGAATCTCTTCAACACGAGTTTCTCAATGAGCACATGCCTATTGAGTGGAGCAAACGTGGTGATTGAACGCTGAATATATTCCGTGATATGAGTTCGAATGTAATGTACATACGTCGTATTTCAGTCTCCGTAATTATTGCTGTTGAATGAGTATAAAGCTGTGAGAGAACAAAAGAACAAATGATTTGAGGGTGAGTGTTTTTATTTTTTTAGAAGGAACGGTATGATTTTCACCCACACAACGTGGATAATTTTAGGGTTTTGTCCGATTTTGTCACTGTTAGTAAAGTGTTTTCTCTAGCTTTTCCTGTTTAGCAAATAACCTGATATTATGACTGATATTTTGTTTATTTCAACTGCTTTATCTAGTTAGAGTTAACAAATGAAGATATGAGAATATTGGAATTTTAAACGTTGGGCTTGCTGCCCATTGTCCGGCCGTGTGTCTTGGACAAGCACCGTAAGCAGGCGTATACAGGTGCATACACGCCGGTATGCAAACGAGCCCCGCGACAGACTACTCGCCCCGCGCCGCCCCGCGCCGCGCCGCCGAGGGCGCAGCTAATGGGCGGTCGGTGTCGCCCGCGCCCCGCGTCCGCTCCCTCGACCTCCGCGCCATCGACCCGCCCACGGAGGATCGAGCGGTTGACGGACGCCATCTTGCGGTCGACGCGCGCCACCGGCAATCACAGGCCACAAAGATTTGCCGCGAGTCTAAAACGCCGATCCTCGCCCGCTCGGCGTAGCGCCCGACTCGTCATTCCTCGCGTGATTAAGCTGGCGATTTCGTACGAACAGGACAGATAGAATGGAGAAGAACGCGGAGAGTGATACAAGTGAATGGTGGAAATGAGACAAGAATGAGAATTTACAGAGAAACTAGTTTGAAAGTTTTGTAAAAATTCTATACATTTATGCTACAAATGGCACATGGTGTAGCGACTCTGATCACTTTTGAAATTCGTTCCAAGGTAGAGCATTCACGCGGCATGTGGTTCGTGAGTGGTTGCCTGCCATCTGGAACTGTTGATATTTAGATTTATATTTATTCAGTCAAAAAAAAGCAGTAAAAACTATATGTGACGTAGGGGGGAAAAGATTATATGCGCACGGTTTCCTGTTCCAGAACCCCTTCCCGTCATTTTAACTATAAATAGTTGAAAGATGAATAAAAGTTTAACTTACATAAATAACAATAAATTTGTAAAAGTAAATTTTAAAAATCGCTAGATTAGTAATATTTGAAAAATAGTTTTTTTCGTTTCTGAGTCATGAAAAACGTATTTGTATCGGTATACGAATTGCAAGTATGATTTTTCTGCATTGCTAACAAAATAGAAACTCGTCCTTACCTTTGCCTTTACCATTTCAAGCAAAAGGAGAGTTCAACAAAACGTGCGCATAGTGAAGCTACATTTACGTTATACCGTTCTCCTTGGATCATATGGAGCTCGAACGGTGAATGACAGGCCCTCAGACGTGCGATGAAGTGAAGATGTGGACGTAGTTCGTGCGTAAACATCATGCCCAACTAGCGTTCTACACCGACACACGCGGCAGGTTCCCGAGTGCGTTGTGAAAACAGAGCTCTGGAGAGCAGGTTCTCAATGCTCTGAATGTGACAGGTGTTCGCGCTCTATCGGCGTTGCCCGTTCAGTACACAAGACGTCCACCTGGAGCGCAGTTGGCGCAATGTGCATCTCTCTCCAATCTCGGAGAATGCGATGCTGACACACGGTGGGTCCGACATAAGAAAAGAAAGGGTGCTTTAACCGCATGAAGAAATATTCACCTGATCCGCGCTGCATTACACTCGTGATCAGTTGGATAACTATAAATTGAGAATTCTTGGAAATGCGTTAATCAACCATCAGTCGTGCCAAGTCTGTTGAGAACGGGTTGGAGTTATTGGTGACAAGCATTCAAGTGTTGTCACTTTATACTCATCATATATTGATTTGTGTTTCAAGAACTTAGGAACAATTCTGCTTATTCCATATACTGCATAGAAAGTATCATTATCTATACAGCCACCAATTTACTTTATCCAGAAGGAAAAACAATGTCGCTTTAAATTATTTCGTTTTATAATAAATGTGTTATTTAGTTACTTTGTAAACAGTCTCTAGCACAAGACTGCACAATGATTTGACAGAAGCAACAATATACACAATATTAAACAATATTAACAATATACACAAACACTTTTACAATTTCATTTCCACACAAGGTCACACAGGTTCTCGCACGTACGCGCACACGCTTGGCATCGATTCGTGCTCTTCTGTTCTACAAGGGACGGGCGTACGTATAATCGCGCTTAATTTCATGTCGAAATTAATCGTCATTTGGATTTTCTTGCTTCAAGCCGTTTGTTGGGAGTCACATAGCAATGTATTATTTTTTTCTTTCCAGAAAAACTTATATTCATATTTTTATCTCTAACGGTACAATCTTTCGATCCAACTAGATAGTAATACTGAAAAACATGACAAAAATATAACATATCCCCATAAATCGTGGATTGTATGCTTTGGTGTAAGTGGAATGTAGGAGAAGAAACAAAATTAAATAACAGAACATTTTGAAGGGTAACTGAATGAAGGATTAAAACAAATGTAACGAGCTTTTGAAATGGTTAGATTACTTCAATAAACCGTCAACAAGAAACTCATAGATATGCAGTGTTCAGTGACGTAAATGAGCCACCGCGTGATTAATGGATTTCGAACGCGACCTTTGCAATTAACGAGCGCTGGCGGCCATGAAAACCGAGGGAAGAAAATCTCGTAATGGCAGCGTGTACGAGTTGTACTGAAAGTATTCTTTATTGTAGTATTCTGTAGTTATATTACGAACTTTCATAAATTATTGAAATTTATTGTATCTATATGTTTCTATAAAATGGTCCAATTGCCTTGCTAGGTGAAATGCATTGGGCTTGTAAAATTGTTTTGTGGTATTAGAAAAGTGGTTGCTCATGGTCAGCGGTGGGACTATTCCCACGTCATACTTTTCTTGCTTGACGATAAGGAACAGGGAAAAACATAAAAGTGAACATTTTTTTCTTATCATGTTTTGTCTCCTCGCATCTCAGCAACTTGAAATACTTTTCGAAAAAAAATAATTAAGTTGCGTTAACGGACATTTCAACATGACGTGGCTGGTATCTCAGTATTCTGTTGAAAAAAACACTACTTGCAATTAAATATTGAACAAATTTGTACATTGGATTAATCACAATTGTAAATGATTAAACCTTTTCTAATAAACTTTTTGTAGCAAAAGACAGAATTTTGCTGGTAGCTGACGGTGAAAACCCATATTCACAGCGAGTAAGCTCATATTTTATTGACCGTCTTTCATATGAGCAGTGTTTTGTAAAATTCTCAATATTTACTCTCTCTTTAAGGATGACCTTTAACCATAACTTGGTGTTTAGAAAAAAGGTACTCCCATTAGCTATCAAACTACCCTACGCGGGGGAATTTGATAGCTCGTCGATCATTCTTTTTAACATCAAGACACTCTAAATTTCGTCTTCTTGAGAGAAATCAAGTTATGAAGTTGTAATTGAACAGAATCTTCAAATGAAGTACGAACTTCGCGATGACAAGTAAATCACAGAACAAACTATGTCCGTCGACTTTTTTGTTCAAGGTCGAATGGAAAGTAAAAATAATTTTGTCTGTTTCTAATGCGAATCCATAAAACCCAAAATGTGATGAATTGACATTATTTGATAAACTAGACTCACTGCGTGAATATTACACCAGGCGGGATGCTTTAGAAAATCAAAAAATAAAAAATATCGTCAAATTTGTGATGGCGAGATTGCGTTAATAAAGAGTACGAGAAAATCCTTTTGACGTTCTTTGGAAATCCTGAGTTACATTATTTACGGTCAGAGACGGACAAAATATACTCTATCGTCAGTCGTTTCCACTGGCTTGCTTTCCTAGACTCAAATTCTAAATATTCACTCTCTCTTTAAGGATGACCTTTGACCATAACTTGTTTTTTTGGAAAAAAGTACTCTCATTATCTATCAAACTACCCTACGCTGGGGAATTTGATAGCTTGTCGATCATTCTTCTTAACATCAAGACACTCTAAATTTGTCTTGTTGAGAGAAATCAAGTTATGAAGTTGTTATTTTTCTGTGAACTACGAACTTATCCATAGACTACGCCGTTATCGACCGAAGGGGAAGGTGCACCCCTACTACATTACCGATATTGTTCGTTCTCGATAACGGAACTATCATTCTCGGACACAGCGACCTCGGCGCACTGGCCTCGTCGCCGAGAACGGTCGAAACCAGGCGTGTCATCAGGTTCTATTCGCGGCCGAATCTGCATCTAGGTCGGCGTGTCCGCCGGACAGCGCGAGGGCCGCGTTCGTGCCGCAAGCCTTCCTGCAACAGCTCCCTTCCTCTTGGCGGCCGCGGCCTCTGCCTACCGCTGCGCATTTCCAGCAGCTGCCGCGCGGGAGGCTCGCCTTCTCTACCCTTGAATCTTCGCCTGGCACTCTATAAAACGTGCTTCCGGCCTGTGGCCAACTACGCCGCGGCGACGTGGTGGACCACAGCACAGAAGTACAAGGACGTACTTGAGATAATTCACAATAGAGACTCATATCTCGCCCTCCGTTTCGGAAACGACTGAAAGTACTGAGGAAAGAACTTGATATCGAGTCCTTGACTCAATGCTTGAGACGGCTATCATACAATGAAGCCTACCAAGACTTTCAATCAGACAGAAAATGTTTCAGAAACATGTTCTTACCATAGGGCATTGACGACAAGCTCTCCCCTCAGATATACTAAGATAATCTAAAATGACATAGTATCAAACATGACTAAACAAATCGCCTATCTGGCAAACGACGAAGGTCCGTCGCGAACCTATACAAACAATTTACACCTAGCAGTAAAACGCAAAAGGCGTGTGCACTGCAATTTCGATGAAGTATCCTCTGATAAATACGATCATGATGCACGTGATGGGCTCGGCACGTGACGTGCGCTTGGCGCAGCCACGACCGCCTCAGCCGCCGCGCCCAACGAGCCCGCTCCGTTGCAGCTCCAGGAGGGCTCAACGAAGGATCCAATATGGCCGAAGGAAAAATTAATATACAGTAAACTCTTGTTAATATGAATTCCAAGGGACTAAAAAACGTCGGCGGTCTCGTAATAACAATGTTATCCGATTTATACAGGGTGGACATCCGAAGATGGCCACAGCAAATATCTTGAAAACTGTTTGGGGTATTGAGATGTAATTTGTGTCATATTGTTGCAGATGATGTGTACGTTATGTTAAAAATTACGTTTCTATTACGTTAAATAACGTTTTATGTTTTCTTGTTAGTACCGAATGTAACTTTAGAAATATTGACACAATTTTTTTTAATGGAAGTATATATTTTTCCTCCGTCATTATCACTTTCTTTAAAAATTATATGCAATGATATACATATTGTTAATATAGCAGAAGTATTTTTTGAAAAAGCAGTAGAATTAGGACGTGGTGAAAGCCATGCCGCAGCGCGCAAGGCCTGCTGACCTTGCGTGCTGCTCACATGTGCATCAAGATCGAGGGGAAACCCATAGAGCACATGACCTGAAAATATTGAGTTGCTTGCGCGCTGCCATTTTTGAAACGCTTTTATTATAAGCATATTTATTTTGAATATTGGTATTATGTTTATTTTTCAATTTGTCATCTTGTTTTGTTTTGTTCGTTTAGCATACTTTCATGAATGTTCTTTGACGAGACCCAAAGTTTGTTCGTTTGACGACAAATTTCGTGTTAAGTGAGTTAATGTTACCGAGAGTTTCCTGTATCTTTTTCTACCAATCACGCTTCAGCCTGACCCGATGACCACTCTTTCTTTAACCGGCCTACATCTCTTCTTTCTTGTGGAATATATTGAAGAGCTAATGCCGGCAATCTCTCATTTGGCATCCTTTCCAAATGTTCACACCATTTTTTAGTAGTATATATTTATGTAACACAGGTGTAACTTATAACTATTCTCTTTTATCCACATTACTCTTTTATCTAGGAGGGTGTATCCTAGTTACTCTTAAAAATTCCTATTCTTCCGACTGAAATAAACTTTTATCTCTTTACAAGATTACTTTTTTCACTTCCACACAAGAGTCCAGAAACAGCCATAGTATTTCAGAACTTTATACGTGCGTCTTTAGATGTTTAATTTTTTAAATTTTTGTGAATTTTTCCACGTACAGTATTTCTAAACTTATTCAATTTGTCGTCTAAATACACATCTTTCTCATACGTAACATAGCATCCAAAGTTCTTAAAATTCTTCACATGTTCTAAAATTTTGTTGTCAATTACAGTTTTAGTTCTACCTGGTAATTAGCCTTTACAAACCACTGTTTTTGTTTTGTTGTCGAAATTGTATACGCGGAAGTAATGGTACATGCATTTACCAATGCATTCCAATATTTTCTTCTATTTTGTGTCAAAAAATCTTCATTTTTTGAGGCTCATTAAAGTATGTATTCTGAATATTTTCTGTGCTTTTGGTCCTTTCCGCAACGGCACAGATGGTCATACAACTTTTTGAAGAATTAATTCAATATTCACTTTGTTACTCTGAATGCACACCTACTAAATGAAACTTTTCCTAATCTATAAATACTCTATTAAGGTTGCAAAGTGTTTAAGGTCCGTCGTAGAAGTAAGAGAGCACTGTATTTTCCCTGAAGCGCTTGTGCATGGCTCTTGTTTCAAAATGTTTTATAATCAACTGATAATTTCGATATCGACCCGTGGGGGTGAATTGAAGCTGATTTAATGGTCGATAGTTACAATTTAAAAGTTGGGGATCGGCTGATAGAAATTGAATCCCTTGCCTTTATTATTGTTATTAATATTGTCATTATGTGTCGTATTGTGGAATGTTTTTACTGTACAAAGAAGAGTGTGTTCCAGCCTGGCATTTGTGTCCTCATGTACGTTCAGTTGGACTTTCGTACAACTGTAACTGGTGTTGTAACATCTTGTATTATTACCTTTACACTAACTGATATTTAATAAATCTGTGATTTCAATAGGTACACAATTAATGTAGAAGCTGCAGATTTATTTTCTCGTGTTCATAACAAAATGAATCATTCTTTCGCAATAAGCCACATACTAGCTTTCTCCGACCTTGGCAACTGCTTGTTCATTTGTGTTTAGTAGGAGAATGAGTTACAGAGGGTCAACGGCTTTAATATAATTTTAAAGTATCTGCGACTAAAACTGATTTCAAGCCGCAATTCCGAGGTCTGCTTTCCCACTTTGGCAACTGAACAACTGTTACTTTTCATTCAATCTGATCCAATATCGGGGGTAAAATACGGATAATTGAGAGATAGCAGAGCGTGCTCGGTTGTTCTTGAACGACGAATAAATATATTAAGTAGGGATCAAAACGGAATGTGTTTAATTTCTTTAGCGTGAAAAAAACATAATTATGATTCACGCACAGTAAAACAATACCATTTCACCAAAATTAATTGATGGCAATAAAAATAGAAATGGAATAAGGCCCTTTTGCCGCTGGGGAAAATAATTGAACATAATGTTCATGTCAAATACGTATAAAATTAGAAATATCGTTGTTTTCAACCCAATAGTTTTGACTTAAATCCGAATATAGATGAAAACTATCGATACAGACCTACTTGTGCCACCATAATTATTTTTCTTTATATTTTCAATAGTTTCACTAAAACAATAATTGTAGCATAGCATTTGATGACATCGTTTGATTCTTTTTGCATTATCAGATTTTTTCTAATCTCAAATGATTTATTAAGGTTTTTATAAAAAAACTGTCTCGAATTTTGTAAACCACAGTTTACGGTTATCCACATTCTTAAGATATTATCTCACTCGGCATTCTCATATTAAAATTGTTTTATTTCTCACCTCTTTTCGTGTGTTTGTAGGTTAGGGAGTAATATGATTATACCTCTTTCTCGTGCTAATGCATCAATTTAGTGAGACATTTTCTGGAAACACATTTTCCTAAGGGGTTCATTTACAATACTGATGCGAAACAAGATGTACGAACTCGTGTTGGGACACGTGTTGTATACTCAATCATTTACATTTTGTGATGTATCGTTACTGAAGATGGGGCTAATATTTCACCAGCGCACTTGATTGTAATTGAAGAGCACTTTCACACTTTTTAATCAGTGTAAGTTTAAATCTTCTTTAAACGTACTTACAGTTTCTACTGCTCTTTGACGAAATAAATCGAATCAAAAATAATTTAATTTAAAAATATCTTTTCAATTTTCAACAAGACCATTCCTGAACTCGTTTAATTAATTCTACAAAATACCTCGTAAAATGAAAAATATTTTTAAACTTCTAAATGCACAAGTTTTAATTTGCGTTAGTAAGCTCAATTAAAACATCGTGTCCTAACGCAGAGATAATCCCCAACCAGTTGGACGATGTCAACAACGAAAGATGAACGCGAGCGATATTAGTTATATCGATATAATTTCATTCGAAACGCCGAGACTGGAACGGAAACGAACACATATCACACAGATATGTGCATATATGAGCTTGCATCATGTATGAATCCACTCGAAATTCTTTCATTTACAGCGAACGCCCTCATATTCATTTAGAACATTGGAGCTTCGTTCCCACGTTGAAATCCGATATAGCGCCCGCGTAACATCCATCGAGAGAATTAATCCGCCAATAGCATTTTCGAAATTCGATACGTGCGCTGCGCGATCGTCGCCCATTTAGAAGTCTGTGTTGTGTTGTGTTGTGCTGTGTGTGTGTGTGTGTGTATGTGTGTGTACGTGGTGTATTTGTGTGCATTCGTTGCCGCGTCATTCGCGAAGCATTTCCGACCAAGCGTTGATTTTTGGAGGAGGAATTCGTTGGAATGAAAGAGACGCGACAACTGTGTTCGTAGCTTGTATGTGGCATTCGGCTGCCGCAAGCCTTCTCTGTTAATTTATTTTCCTATTTTTTATTCCGTTTTATTTTCATCATCATTGTCGTAATCTTCCTTTACGGATTAGGCATATTGCTAGGTACAGCCTCTTTCCATTCTTAGCCTTTTTAGGATTAGGCATATTGGTTAGGTACAGCCTCTTCTCATTCTTAGCCTTTCAATGTTTCTCTTTCCTCTCGGCTTATACTTGAGGGCTTGCATTGGCAGCCTATTTTGGGGCATACTTCCAATGTGTCTCTCCAATTGCTGTCTGTTCTTCTGAATCTTCTTTCTAGTTCCTCTCATTTTTTTTACTTTTTTATTTGGTCTCTTAATGTACAGCCCTCACAAAAATATTTTTCTGCTAATTCAACCCTTTGAAGTCCTTTTGTTTTTGAACCCCGTTTCATCTTCTTATATTAATTCCTTACTATTTTAAGTTTTCTCCATACACTAACATTTTACATTACATATCTTACATTACTTATCTTTCTTTTCTTTACGACATTTTATTGTTATGCCATTATGTTTAAACTTTTTTCCTACTTAATTCGTTTAGAAATGCTTGTTGATTTTAAATTAGAATTCACGACCCCGACGCTGCGACGAATTGTGCAGTTCAAATGTCACCCTTGTTTCTCTTCTTGATCTCTTCTCTTTGTCTTGTTTCCTTCTCTTATTTTTGTGATCTTCTGTTCTTGTGTGTCTCTCTCCTTTCCCGTTCTGGCATTCTCTTAATTTATTTTTCTTCCTTCGTGTGCTTTTCGCCTCCTGTATTATCCTTCCCCTGCTGTTCTTTGCTCTATGTGTACTTAATTCTGCATATTTCATGTTATTTTCTTCTGTTGAGTATCTTTTTCCCCTTCTGTTTCAACCTCCATTTTAATTTACTTATCTTTCCTTCTTGTTATTTGCTCCTTAATTTATTTAACATCTCGCAACGATTCTTCAAGGCGGAGGTCGCAGGCGTAAAAGAGAGGTGACAAGTTTGCCCGTTGTCCGTAAGTTGGAAATGACTGCCAAAGTGCAGGCTACTCGACTCTGCTTTTTTTTTGTTTGTTACGGCTTTTTTTCGTCTCATGAATTACCAGTTCTTTTTATTCTGTCCTAAACTCTGTTATTTTACTTATTACTATTTTCTCTTTCATGACTTACTTCTCTTACCTTTTTCCTCTACATTCTTTAATATTTCTTCTCTTACGTTTTTGTCCTTGATTTGAATTTATTTATTTTCTTTTCTTATTATATTTCAGATTAATTTACATACTTCTCTAAACGTGATATTTCTTTTTCAAGTTTTGATCCCTTGGATTCATTTTCTGCTTCTCGTACTGCTGTCCCTTTCACCTACCTTATTTATGTTCTTAAATCTCCGATAATTGAATAGCTTATTTTGAAATGGATATATGGGGGTATGCATTTTGAGCAAAGTAAAGTATTCGAATTCAGCCTTATAGTTTAAGGTATGATTTAGAATCACTTTTAACAGAAAATGAATATCGCTTTTGAACACAATATTTGATAGCATGATTGGTAAGCATCATAGATGGAGAAGCAGAATATTGATACGTAAAACTAGAAAACAAACGGAAATGGAGATATGCTCTTTGGATGTAAGCCCTTCAGATTCTTTAAATCCTCAGTCTCTTGCTGGTTTTACTTTTTTTATTTCCATTTTTCTTCACTGTAGATTAAAAAGAATCTCCTTTCCTCCTTTCAACACCTTGGTCATATTGCACCCATTGTGATTTTTAAACTTTAACGGAGAGTGTAGGAAGAATACGTAAGGACAACACAAAAACACACACAAACGTCCATGCCCGAGGCAGGCTTCGAACCCGCGACCCTTCAGCCTTAAAGACCTCGGTTATCCAGGCCGGCTCTCTGTAGATTTGTGATTTGGATTTCCTATCCATTGCGGAGAGTTGCTCTCCGAGTAGTTAAAAATGACTACCATTGTGTATTCTGTCAGTTTAGTCAGTCTTGTATCACCAAAACTATCTGCAGGTCACAAAACGAGTGCGCGAAGAAGGATGCAAATAAAAATCGAAATAATAAGTTGAACACCATCATCGGGAAAAATAATCATAGTAATCTGTGTAATCTGTGTATCGAAGGTTTTAATTGCCTGGTGTAAGATGAAGATCTCCATTTTAAAAAAATATATTTGAGATGACCGTTGAAAGTCACATAGAACATGGATCGTGCTTTTACAAACTGTAATTATTAAAGGACATTTTTCTCTTCATATATCTCATTCATTCAATGAAGAACTGTTAGAACGGTTTATTTGCATTGTTGGTGCAACATTAGTGACAATAATGACCGAGGAAAATACTTGAGTGGTTTGCTGTTTGGCTTATATTTTAAATTCACTTAGTTGTCAACCTTCTATTTGTGAGTATTTTATGATAAGTTTGTACTCATGACTTCTTGATGTTTAAAACACATCAAAAATGACAAATATTTCGTGTAAAGAATTTACATTGAGGAAATACATGAAATCATACATGATTATTGCAGTACACCTCGTCGTTTTCAAAGACAGAGTATTCCAGACGAGGTAGTCAAGAATAGTGTTTCTGATGACATAGTTGCACGGCATACTTCAATTTATCATCACGAGGGAGTTTGTGGCCCCGACGTGTGGTTCGCCTCTGACCTCTTTCAAGCGACTGTGAAGTTGACCAGGAAAAGCTGTGAATGTTCGCAGTGGCGCTTAGTGCAATGAATGGAAATTGACAGTTGGGAAGTTGGAAGTTGGATGTATGAGAACTTTAAAACCACTTTCAATTCTTAGAATACTACTCACGTAGATTAGAGAAAGTATTGCAATGCCGCTTTCAAAAACCAATATTGTTCGGAAGGAAAATGCGTTTTGTGAGTTCATGATATCGAAAAAACGTATAAATATTGTTCTTGTAGGTAGTGAATTGTTTATTATTATTAATATAATAATGATATATTATATATTATTAATATTAATATAATAATCATAATAATAATAATAATAATTAAGAAAAATTCAAAAATGTTCTACTGACAAAGTAAGAAGTCAGAAAAATATCTTATATTTAATTGGCACTTTAGCAATGATGTTGCTTCTGTTCTACTGATCTTGTTATTCTTCTGGTCTACTGATCTTGTTATATTTGTTTCTAATGCGCGGGCTTTTATCACTTATCCTACCTCCAACAGAGTTGAATATGGTTGAATATTTTCAAATGTACCCCCACATTACCACTCAACTATATTGTTTATTTCCATTCTCTCCTCGTGAGGTCAACATCGTACCTTATCGGTCGTATTTGTTTCGAGAGTCTTCCCTTCCAAGCACGAATGTGAGATCTGATTATGTTGAGGATTTGCCTGACGATTTGAATTTACCAGATATTTATCCAGGGTTTTTTACTTCCAAAAGTAGGTCTGGATCACTAAAAATTACCTCGTTCATCGCTCATATCCCTTTTGAATCCATGAAACTTGGAAGTTGGAACCCAGTGCACTAGCCGTAATGCCAGCACCGTTTCTTTTCTAATATATGTTTAAAAAGTAGTTATCCTGTACTCCAATTTGGACCCAGAAGAAGAAAAAATCTTAAAATTTTCATTCGTGTTTTTTGTTGTGGGTTTTTAGTGCTGATTAACATATTAAAAAATGTGTTTATTTTCGTACTTACTTCATGCACTTCTGTAGTTTTTAATTGCAAATACAATATATTTTTAAATTAACGTTCCTTTGGTTAATTTCAATGAATCTACAACATTCAAAATGCTAAAAATGCTTGGACAGAACATAAATACAGATTTTCGAAGTGTTTTTACCTTGGATGTTAAAGAAGGCATGATATTATTCTTGGTCACAATTTCTTCACGTCTTCAGAAATTTGAATCTACTAAGATATACGGGTGTGCAAAAAGACGAAGATATCTAGGTAGAATGAGAAAAGATAGTAGTATGATAAGGGTAGCTATATTTAGATTTGCTAATTAGAGTACATAGATGAACGGTATAGTGAGTGGACTCTGAGAAAGGAAATGTAGGGTATGTGAGGGGATGGAAGAGACATGGAAAGATGTAATGGAATACTGTAGTAGGGTGTGGGATATCAGGGGAGAAGGTAGAAATGATACAGAGAGCGAAGCAGGTCATACAGAATGATGGAGAAGAAAAGAGTGTGTTGAAAGATAATGATGAAAAAGAAATGCAGGAGATAAGAAATGCAGGAGCAATAACGTGGAACGAAATAAGGTTAATGAAAACCGTTTTTAAATAAGACATATATCGCAATAATGATGAAAGTGAAGTAGGTAAAAGTTTGTAAACAAATATGGGAATAATAAAAGTGGAGAACGTAAGATAGGTTATGAAAGCAAATAATAAAGGCAAATGGACGTGAATAAGTTAGAGAGTACGTTTTAAATAGTGCTTATAATAAGTATGACTATCGTTAAGACCTCAGTTGCTGCTCTGAGAGAATAATTTTGTAATAAACCATTTTTATGACAAGTTGGTTCGAATCTTTCTTGTAATGACTCACTTGGTTCTCTGATATCTCTTCTTAAAGATGAGGGCTGCCTTGACTATGTTAAAATGGCCATTTGAAAAGGTTCACAAACAGTATAAATTTTTCCTAATATTTTTTCCTTGTGAAGTTATTGAAAAAAAATTATTTGAAAGAAAACCTGAAGTCTGACAAATTAATTGGAAATGATAAACCTTCCAGAGTTACTTTACGCCTTCGTGTATGGGACCTCTGTACCACATAAGAAGACATTGTGAAGGGAGGAGATATTAGTCTTACTACCCCACAACGTGTTATTCCGGTCTGGGTGGCGGGTCGACGCGATGGGTGCTGTTCGTGGTCGGTGACGTAGAACGGCGATTTGATATGACACTAATTACGGATGGTACGTAAATTTTGAATTAGAGGAGGCTGATTATGAAAGAAGAAACAAACGGAATCAGATATGCCCAACGTGGGAACCGAACCAACCACCTCGTGAAGGTCGCTTACTCGTTTGTAAACTTTGCTGTCTAGATCGACATATTCATTTAATACTAATTACAATTTAATTATTTTACTTTTTTAATTTATTTGATTTGTTTGCCGTCAGCTACCCATTAGCTGGTTCTAACAAAAACCTACCGAAGTATTTATCTCTTCTTGAAGAAAATACTTTTTTGTGCTAATCGCATATCAATACAATTGTTAACCGTTGAATTTGCCCATATCATCACACACACACACACACACACACAATCATCCGTATTCAGACGGGATAAGAACTCGTTCCTCTTGGGACACCGTGATTAAGGTGCATCCTCCTTTTCAAATTCGTTTACTGGAGTTGTGTAAACAATAAAAACAAATTAATTAGATTTACTTTTATTTTATTTTTTGTTTAATTTTATTTTTTTGTTTAATTTTATTTTTTTATTTTTTATTTTTTTGTTTTATTTAATTTTTTGTTTTATTTTATTTTTTATTTTATTTAATTTTTTTATTTTATTTTATTTTATTTTATTTTATTTTATTTTATTTTATTTTATTTTATTTTTTATTTTGTTTAATATTATTTGGTTATATTTTATTTTTCTTTTATTTCTATTTTAGTTTGGTTTCATTTCAATTTTATTTACTATTTTGATTAACATTAAATGTATTATTTTTCTTTTTGTTTCTCCTTGTATTCTTTAATTTTAATCTCGGCCCCTTTGGAGCGAGTGGGCGAGCACGCGGAGGGGTTCCATTGCTCGAACCGCTCGTGGGGAGCGCTATTGCCTCGTGTCTTTGGGGCTGAGGGCACCTCACAGTGCAATTGCTCCATCGAGGAAGGTCAGCTTTTTTCAAAAGCACGAAGCTTCATGGAAGGCGGAGACGGCTCAAGAAGTCTGCTGTTGAATATTCTGAAAATACAACACAGTGTGATAAAAATAGTATTTTATAGTTAGGACACAACAAATGGAAGTACGTGAATAGGAAATAATGTTTTACCCATAAATGCGTACAATGATAGCAGAAGGGTAATAGTGCATTCTTTGCTTATCCGACGAACCTGAAAATAACGTGAGCGCATTGTTG
Organism: Gryllus bimaculatus; assembly: GCA_017312745.1. Lineage (NCBI taxonomy): Eukaryota > Metazoa > Arthropoda > Insecta > Orthoptera > Gryllidae > Gryllus > Gryllus bimaculatus. The sequence goes on along the minus strand of BOPP01000051.1, from coordinate 7,029,140 downwards.
CATCTGTACTATCTTTGCAGTTTGTGTATTAAACTCGTATAAGTATCTTTCTTTGTCAACAACCGGACATTCGTAACCATCCGTTCTCGACTTTTTCCTGTTCACTCTGGAGATTACGATATTTCGTTAAATTTTCGATCTCTTTCTGACTAAACGTGAAATATTGTACGTTGACGTACGTATCTAGTCTATCAACCGTCATTCCATCATGTGTTTTTCCGTTTACTGCATGGCCTTGAAATAACGACGCGTGATAGTTTTGTCATGATTTACTTCCTAATGATCTAGAAGACTGTTTTGCGTTCTACGATTTTGTGGCTAGTCGGGCGGTGAAGAAACACTGCCTTCAACTGACTGTTCTCGCACGTTTAATCATCGGTATGATTTTATAAAGAGCTTGGAAACGTAATTTGGTAGACTTACGAAAAGCGATAAGTTAAGGCTGTGTTTTGTGACGAGAGAACGTGAGGAGGCTGGCTCTCTTCACGTGTAACTAATTCGGGGATCGGGCCAATGGGGTGGCCAATAAGGCCAATAGGGTGCGATGTGACGGGTGCAGTAAATAGAAGACGCAGACGCTTCAGCCATTGCAGTATCTACTCTCCCTCGACAAAGTGACTTGACATGCTTGATGCAACTTGTTGAAGTCTCGTCAATATTGTACAATCTTGAGTATATTCGTCTGGTATGAATTTCGCAGCTTGCGTTTCATTTTATCACCCAGCTTGCGAACTCGCACAGATTGCATTTTCAGCATTGATAAGTTACCTGTAACCTATATTTTCCGCTTAGATGCCAGTGTAGCATTGGGGCTATAATGTCATGATTTATTCGAATAACATTTGTGCGATCTTGAAATATATACTGATTAAATGATTGTTGATTTTTCCCCAATATGCTCCTGCTTTCTTGAGGTTGTTTGTTATGGATTGAAATGTCTTTATTCTGTGCGTTTGGCTTGAATGGTTCAGCTTCAGCTTCAGCTTCTAGATTCAGACCTTCCTTACTTTCTTTTTCCGCAATTATCTTACCATTATTCTAATATTTATTATTTTATTAATATTATTATAAGTAAAAAACTCTTTTTATTGACGTTCACGCCTTCGGATCGGTCAAGCTTAATTTTGTAAAACGCTAGAGTAGAACAATCAGTCGTTGGGCATAAAAGCGAACAGCGCTCTTGCGACTATCGACATCCGATGCGACTTTTGGCGACTCACGCGGGCGATCTCCGCAGCGATTTATAGCATCGTATTTCCCGCAAACGCCAACGGATACGGAAACTTTCGCACCCAATTCAGCTCCTGCCCGCCCTGCTGCCAGTCGTCCCAATTGCTTGTCGTCCCACTCGCCCGTCCACCGTCTCGCCAGGCCGTTGTCGCACCCACCTGTCGTCCTGCTGATCACACAGCCATCAGCACGTCCACCCTTCGTCCCGACTTTCTGTCGGCCCAACTGACTGACATCCCGCCACCACCTATCCAATCGGCCCACTCGCTTGCGTTCCGGGACTTCAATCTGCCGTCCCTCCTGCGCGTCCAACCCCTTTGCCCCATCCACTCTTCCTCTCGACGGCCCACTCTAGGCCTGCTAGCTCGTCTTGTCACGCACCCTCCACGCTCTTCTCGCCTTCTCGGCCTCCCATCTCTCTCTCCTCTTTCTCCCCTCTTTTACCTCTCTCTCCTCTCTTTCCCCCTCTTTCTCCTCTCTCTCCTCTCTTTCCTCTTTCCCCTCTTTCCTCCCTTTTCTCTTTCCCCTCTTTCCTCCCTTTTCTCTTTCCCCTCTTTCCTCCCTTTTCTCTTCTCTCTCCTCCCTTTTCTCTTTCCCCTCTTTCCTCCCTTTTCTCTTTCCCCGCTTTCCTCCCTTTTCTCTCTGTCTCCTCTCTCTCCTATCTCGGGTGCGGCCTCTCATCTAGGCAAGCAGATGAAATATAACTGGAATAAGTATGAGTGATCATCTTTTTAGGCCCTAAGAATAGAGGTTTCATCTATTGCCATTAAATTACAGGCACATCTCGAGTGAAGGGCTTTGGCAAACGTGAAGAAAATTCCAAAAATGAATAATGTTATCACTCGCATAGTTCGGCGCACTACAGAACCTACAGTATCAATTAATTTTTTATAGGGCTGAGTTCAAAATATACAAGATGGAATTGTTTCAAACGCTTGGTAAGAATTCAATGTTCGTTATTGATATCAAAGAAATCAGTTGTGGGTGAAATTCATCCTCCTAGTACGTAAATACATTTTATGAGACACGAACTGCTGGAGAAAGCCACGATATGGAGTTTAAATTCTGTTAGAGGTAGTTTAGGATGGGGAAAGTTTGGCAGAGTCCAAGATGAATTGATAGCGTCAATGAGGCAACGAACAACTAGACAAATTGCCATGTCACGGCTTAAGGAAGGAGAACCTGCAGAGATGTAGTAACCGGAGTCAAGAAGAGTGGGTCACGACTGAAGAAAAACGCTTCGAAAATAGAACAGCGTTGTCTTGAGATTCCAACGGCCAGCGCGCAGCCAGACGGAGCAGTTCGATAGCGACGCGAAGTTTTGAAAAATGAACCGCCACCGTAAATCATTCCCTTTCCCGAACTTACTGACCTCCTTTGCGGCCGGAGATGCACAGGTCGAAACAGCTACCGGTGCCGTGGAATATCAAAATTCCAAGGACTGGGTGATTGATGTCGTTCTAATCTGCTCCTAGGGAGACATCGAGAGCTCCAGGAAGACGTTCTGGACGTTGGAGGAAAAGTCTCCGAAAGTGACTCAGAAGGATCGAGATTGAGATGGATGTTTGATACACTATTGTTATACAACTCGTAATTTTGGAAAACATTCCAAGAATCTTTAAACATTATAACAAAAATATTTTCTTCTCATATGTTATTCACCATACATTTTTATACGTCGTGTATAAAGGCGCTTTAACCTTTGGAAATAATCAATTGTCCTGACAGGTCCTTCAAGGTTTAGACTTCAACACTTCGTGGTTTCGGAGAAAATCTTGTGAAATTACTTAAATAATCTACCACATTTTATTTAAAAAAATATACCAAATATTTCTAATTCCCATTGTTTATGTTGTTGAACTATGAGTAAATAAATCCCTGAAATATGCTTAGAACTTTTAATAATGCTTTCCATATTGTATAAGTTTATTTAGATATTTATACCTACCAAACATTTGTTTCATATGACTAATAAGTTTATATATATAACAAACGGTATGTAGTGTAAAATATTAATTATATTTTTTATTAGTTCTGCAATTATGTATCGCAACTTTGAGGCAGTATATTGCTTTAAATGCATAAAGATTACATTGACTAACAAGTTATAAGAGCACTTTATTCAAAAATAATAATTAATAACAAATAGTATATAATTTCATCGCACAAGCCGTACTCATACTAAACTGATTTTCCTGCAAAATGCTAGTTCTTTGTGTGTGCCACATTTGATCACTTTCATACGATGACTGTCATCTCGTGTACGCCTGTGACTCTCAGTGAAATAGTAGTGGCTCTACTATCTATAAATTTTATTCATGTATCGTAAGTGTTCTTCTTCGCTGTATGTGGAGATCCGACACCGACATATAAGCTGGGTTGCATTAGATTCTCCAAGTATCTCCAGTAGCAGACCTCCATAGCAGCCGAGACTATGGGGAAAGCCGGAACATGTAGTTCAAGCAGTGTAAGAATGTCTAAGTAATGTGAGACGGAAGGAAAAAGAAGATAAGTGAAAGATCGCGTTTGTTAGGGTACTGTTCTAGCATTCATCTAATATTGATAGGAAAACGCGCGGAAAACTATCGATGAGAGCTCAGAGAATTCTCCTGAATTCAGCTAATTGGTAGTATCGAAAATTCACTATCGTCGGGACTCAACTTGACCCAACCCTTAGGACCTCCTAGTCAGAGTCGCTACAGAGATGACTGTAATGCTGGCTCCGGATTAACTCAGACGGTGCTAAAAGAGACGGAACAACGAACGCTGAAGCGCTGGGCTCCTGCGCTGCCTCGGCCGTACACTCCACAGCGTCCGAGTTGACCAACGCAGACAGGCAGGCTGGCAGGTGGGGGGGGGGGAGGGGTTCGGAGCGGTCCCGCTTCAAATGTCAGCGGCGAGCGGTCGGGCGACCCGGGGCTGTGGTGCGCGCGCGGCCCGCTTGGGGCGCTGCGGGGCGCGGGCGGCACCGCACGGCTCGCGGATAACGAGCGGCATCCCTTTGTCCTTAGCTGCGTAATCCGGCGCGTCGCCCGTCCCTGCCCCTCGCACCCCCGTCCCTGTCGGCAGCCGAGCCCCCTCTTCTGCCCTCCGCCTACACCGCTCTGCCTTGCCTCACAAACTCTCGGTGATACCCCGCACCCCCGTACCAACTATGTAGCATCGCCACCTCCGGGACAAAATTCACTTCACCAAAGGAACCAATGACCGTAGAAGTTGAAATGCCCGTAAACATCAATCAATGAGATCGGGGGAGATGGCTCAGAGCGTCAACTGATGTCACTGCAGACCCTCTGACAGGGAAACCTTAGGTTCGAGTCCTGACGGTGGCAAGATTTTCGACACTAGCATATCGGATAGGTCGAATTCAGTCGCTGTCTGGAGGATAAATCTAACGGTTGGCTTCCCTAATTGGTAGTTTTCCATGGTTTCACTGGTCAACTAACAGGCGAATGCCGGAGCAGTACCCTAACAAACGGGTCACGGACCGCGAGCTATTTTTTCTTCCCATTCCTTGTAATTTCCTAACCCCTTACACATACGTAAACTAGCATGCATTACACTGCTACACCTTCCCGGAGTTCGGTCGAGAACTTAGATCGGTCCCGGCTGGAGCGATGCCCCGCCGGGGAGATACCTGGTTGGGGAAAACACGCCAGCCGACAGTATGTCGGAGCTGGATCTCGTCGTAAAGACGGGAATGACCACCGCCACCTCCCGAGCAAAATGGCATGCACTGTACTTACGAGTCTAATGGTCCCAGTAGTTCAATCATTAGGAATCACTAAAATATAAATCAATCAACCAATCAGCATCCTTCAGGCATTACCTATTACTTTGGGCATCGTCAACTATCACTGAACAGCGTGGATGTAATCGATCCACTGCGCCTACAGTAAACATTTGATCCTTAGCTGTGTCTCCATACAGCGCGACACCTTCAGGCCGAACAACAGGCTTTATCTCAACATTCATCGTTCAACGAGAGACCACAACGATCAGTATCAACTGAATACTGGATAGAGTTTGCCAACATCGTTGAGGCTTACAACACTTTCTTTCCTTTCTCTACTCATTTTCTTGCCTTTATCTTCTGTTTCAGGAACTCCCCTTATTCCACTTTTTTTCCCTTATTCCATAAATCTGAGTAGCCGTGAATTTGCTTCTCCAAAATATGACTTAATAAATAATGAAACCACAACAATGAGATCACAAAATAATCAAACCACAATGTAATAAATAATATTTCTTTATTCATATCGTGGAGTACCAAAAGATATCTGCTACCACCACTGAATTTATTTACTGCTCCGTCTCATTCCGTTGTCGTTTTTGTTGCAAATCGCTTCTTTCTTTCTCTCCGCTTGTTCCTTCGTGTTTGGATGTGTCCGTACCGATTGTTTTGCCCTTTCTATTTCCCCTTCTTATCACCACTCGGTGGCTTGATTCCTTCCTCTACGCGTCTGTTCCGGCGCCACAAAGCGGATCTCAGCTACGCACCTGCGCGCCCCTTGACCCCACCCCCAGAGTCCTCTTTCGCGCCGCTCGGGAAAATCTCGTCCTCCTTTGTAGCGCTGGGATTGCCTCGCGATTAGAGGGGCTAATTCCCCTCAGTTAACTTTTTTTTTTTTGGTCGGTTCTTCAATCTGTCACTTTCGCCTGGCCGATCCTTTCTTCTCTTTGTCTTTTCTACTTGCGTTATTTGACCTGAGATCAGATATGATCTACAATCCGACCATAATGTGTAATAACAGTAGTTACAACCTAAGTTCGTCTGTCCGTTTACAGATGTAAACAATATCTCATTTGATTACTTGCGAGAAGAATCCATTGGAAGAAATCTTAACTAGTTCCCTGTAGAATATTCTGGAAGAATTCTAGAAAAACACGTATTTATATGGTTCAGTGCTATGAAATACTCAACTTTCTTTCCTATATATACATATGAAACGTTCCGTCTTAATTAATCATATTAACAATGATTACATGTAGTTTTATAATGAGACAAATAATTAAACTTTTAACTGATACTTTTTCATGCCACTTTTTACGCCTGCGAGTGGACGCGCCAGGCAGGTGAAATATGTTTGTAATTTATTTTTAAACCTTTTTGCTGAAGTTTGATAGAAAATGTTACGATTTGAACTGAATTATTTAAAATTTAATTTTCCTTTTCTGAAAATTATAGATGTCTTTATTCGTGGTGTTGTTTATCCGATTCATTTTTAAAGAAACGTCTTCTCAAGAAGAAACATTTGTATGCGAATAATTATTTTCAAGTTTTAAGAATCTTTACTTTTTTGTGCTGTAATGCCTGTTCGTAGCAGATTATATTCAGATCCTTGTACTTTAGTATTCTTCTTTTATAATGTGAACGAGACGTATTCAAAAGTGATAAGAACCTTTTACAATGCCATCTTTATAATAAATTTCACACTCTTCCTTGAAATGTTGCAAAACATCTTGTAGAGAGGAAACAGAAAGCTTTAAAGCTTCTGTGTTTTTCTATAGCACTCTTTACCTCTAAATAATTTTGTAGACGCGTCTGTCAAGAAAATTTCAGTGTCCTCGTATTTTACGACATAGTGAATAAATCCTGTGACACAGTAATAAGCATAATATGAAAAAAATTAACATGAAAATACCCCCGGGACTCGCCTCACTAAGATGGACTAACATAAAGAGCTAAACATCTGAGGTTTGGTTTTGATTGTGAAACCCCCAGACCAGTCGCTGCGTTGGCTGAAGACTCATTGAATAGCTTCGGGAGCGGGTCAATCTTTAAACATTAGCTCCTTTGACCTACTAGGAAACGGGAGCATTTTCCTTTACCTGTTGCATCATTGATTGCTCATTGCCTATTCTTCACTTGTCATTCGCTTTTGCAAGTCCTGTTGCCCATTTCTCACCATTCCTCCCCTCCCTTCCATCTTACATATTTCATCTCCTATCTTTCGTTCGCAATGATTCCACTATCTGCCCCACGCCATTACTCACGTGCTGCCCATCGCCCCCTTCCCCCGACTGCAAATCGGCCGGCACGCGAGCCTCCGCTCGGGGCTTCATGTGTTCGCGGATCTCGCTTTGCCTTTTACCGTCACTGAAGCGGGGTAAGGGAGGGAGAGAGGTGGGCTCGGCTGGTCTGGGCGGGATGGAGGCAGGATGATGGGCGAGGCCGGGAGGGGAAGTACGGGGAGAGAGAGTCAGGCAGGGCAGGAGTTGGAGAGGAGGGGTGGGGCAGAGCGGGGCGGAGAGGGGCAGAG
>BOPP01000051.1:6983468-7011270 GCA_017312745.1 Gryllus bimaculatus | reverse complement strand
TTCGCACTATCCCTTCTGCGTCTCCCCTCACCATCGCCTCTGCAGTCAATTCGGGCGCAGGATGAACACTCACGCACGAGAAGGCGGGGAAAGAGTATGCCGCACGGCACTAGAGGGTTTTGACAAACATCCAGCACTCCTATGAAATAATTGTGGTTAAATCTGAGCGAAAACTATTTTATAACATTCATCAACAACACCTATACGTTTATTTACATGATTAACAGCATTCAAAGCCAAATACATTTTCAAAACTGCAGTCAATGTTTCGTTTTATAAATAAGTGTTGGTAGAAGGGTCAATACTAATCGTATTTCAGAACAAACTTAATCTCATTAATAGTTCAACTGTTCAATCTGGGTTATTAGAAAGTACGTGCACAAGTAACTCTACGGAGTGCAAAGATGGCAATCATTTTATTAATATTTGGGTACGTACCTGTTCTTTGTAATAATTTGCATTGAACCCTGCGGTCACTTATTCAAGTAGCAATAGATTATTTTGTCGACGAGTATTAAATGAACTGATCTTCGTGTTTTGCAATGTTAAACTTTATTTATCTTTGCTTGAAAATGAGCATTTTGGGTAAATATACACTTTATTTACCTCATATGTTCAAGAACACACGGAGTTCTGAAAATAATGATGATGAACTTCGTAATAAAAATGCGTTCCGCATCCAAAAAAGGCATTGCTGAGATTTGATATTGCTCTACTAACTATAGAAATGTGCATTTTGAAATAGAAGAATGAGGCCCGGACTGCGAACAGTTTTAATTGCATTGATGATACTACATATGTAGTGTTATTGGGCAAATGAAAGTGATTTTGCACGTCAGTGGTTTTTATTATCATGATGGCATGATGAAAATGTGGTATATGTCATTATATGTACATAGTTCCAAATGCTTCCTTGATGTTTACAAGATACACATATTCCTTCTTACTTAGTTATCACAGTGTCTGCATATTGTTTGTGGTCTCAGGAAGAAGAGGGTCCGATGTCAGCGAACTGCCGTAATTGTAAAAAGCAAAAACCTTTTGCGGCGATGCACATTATGACTCCCGTCGTCAATTTCTTTTCATTTCTGCGGCGGTTTTATTCGCGTGTATATGTTCTAATGCAGATATTTCATATAATTGACGAACACTAATGCTCGATTACTTGCCTTTCAACTAGTGAAAATGTCATATATGTAATTCGGTCATAAGAAATTTCTGACATGTTCATTGGCAAAAAGGAATCATTTTCGATCCTCTCTACATTTCAAAGAAATTTGTAATATTTACTTCTATTCTTAGACATTCTGTTTATAAACAAATGGGATGGAACTGAAAAGGTATTTAACGCCCAAAAGACTGCAGAATGTCTTCTTTGATTGTATTTTAACAAGAGGTCGAAGGAAATTGAGAAATTCAATTTTATGTTTCAAATCAATGTAAATTTCATATCTCCCATAAACAAATCTATATAGGACGATATTAAGGATACTAATTCCACAGCGTAGCGCAGTATGAAATAACGTAAAAAATTACCTTATTCGCGTTCTTTAATGTACCGCTCTGTAGATATATAGTTCTTGCGGCTGCAAGCCCGTGTGTGTTTGGAGGCCAGGTTCGCCTTGTCCGCGCTGTCTCCTGCAGCAGATGCCTACGCACGGAGGGCGACTGTAACGCCGCCGGTTGCCTCGGGGCAGGTTGGCACCGCACCGCGCCGCGCCGCGTCGCGCCCTTCGTTTGTTTGTCCTTCCGCCCCGCCGCCAGCACCGGGCGGTGGGAACACACGGGCGAAATGAGTGGGCGGTGGGAGGCAAAGGTGAAGCGGTCCTGCAGTCCGCTCCGCTGCGCTTGAAGGGAGCGGCTGCAGTGAAAGATACCCAGGTTACTACATTTGAACGCCAACGCAGTTTTGGAATACTGTACTTGGACTTAGCAAGGTTTTGGGTTTGGAGATTAATATTCCGAAAATAAATGTTTAAATATCAATACTTAAAATAGATCGTTTCTGCTGTTTTAAAATGCTAATTTGCAATATATATTGTTATTGGAAACTGTAAAAATTCTCACTTGTTGATGGTAATGATTGGTAGTAAATATTAAGATTTTTCTTCAAACACCCATCAGTCTATAAAGTAAACTTCAATAAATCAATTACAAAGTACTGTTAATATTGTCACTGAGTTACATTGATAAACTTGTTTATTTTGTTTTAATTTAATATGTTGAACATGTTCTGCATAGTTCCTGAATAAAAAGTAGAAATAAGCTACACAGCACTATTACTGTTGTAAATGATTCGACAGCGACATGAATTCTCACACATTTTTTTAAATGACCTGCAACATGACATGGTTGATTGTCTTCTAATTTAAGTAAAATAATTGTTCAACAGTAGGCCGCCTTTCTTAAGTGATGCATGTAACAAGGCATTTTATATCATACAGGGAATATTTTAATTGTCTCTTATGTAGTTTGCCTTATGCCTTTTGTAGTTTGCAAGATCGCATTCGTTCAACATGGAATTCAGTTCTTCTTTCAGAATTCTACAACGAACTGTTTAGATTTCTATTGAATACGTGCAAATTCGCCAAACAATTGTGATGCGAGCTTCACAACGTTCCGGGTGCATTTTGCGAACCAGCCAGATGGAACGTATCCACCCAAAAGTCTGTTTCGAATCGCTAATTCTGCGTGGAACATATATTCCATTTGGAGCGTTTAAAACCATCATTTATGAACATTTCTAGGTATTCATTAAAGTCATGATTATATTTGGAAGAAACAGACTTGAGGCTTGAAGCGGAGCACCCCCCTTCCCCCGATATTTGAAACACCCGTAGCATTCGGGCTGGGCCATCTCGGAAGAGAACCGCCCCCAGTCGGAAATTCGCTCTCGTTGGATCCTCCCGCCGCTTTCCGCTGCCTTCGGCGGCTCCGGAGGCCGAGAGCGTCTCAGTTGCACGGGGTGAGCACGGGGGGGGGGAAGACGTGGAGTGCACGAACGGAGGCGAAGGTGGGGGTGAAGAAGGGTTAAGAAGGCGGAGGTGGCGATGAAGTCGACGGAAGTGATGATAGGGGCAGTGTACAGGTGGGAGTAAGAACGAGGGTGAAGTCGGGGTGTGGGAAAGGAGGACGTCAAGACAGAGCGACACGACTTGGGTGAAAATGGGCGCGGGGTCGGAAGCGTAAGTTTATGGTTCATGACGGAGGTGGAAGGAGAGGAGTGAGGGGAAGTGGAGACGGGGAGGACAAGTGGGCAAGTAAAGCGGGAAGGGTGAGAAGGGGAGGAGCTGGGGATGGTCGGTGACTGATGCTCATCTGGAAGTAGTGACGGAGTTGAATCAGGTAGGGCCGAACCTTGAGCAAGGATTTGACTGTATTTAAGGAACTGGCCGTATTTAAAACTATACTAAAGTTTTATTTTTCGTAAGTTTATAAATCCTTTTTATTAATATATTGTAATAAAGAAAATAATTAATTGCGGTTGCGTCGAATAATCGCAAAAAAAGGTTCTCTTTCACTTTTACTTCCATATAATTCCGATATAATCTTTCGTTTTCGAGGTTCGGTCGAAAATTTCGGGCTTAAGTGTACTTAGAGTATTGAAAAGCATGCCTGAATCAAACGAAGAAAAACATAGAGTGCAGATGCTCTTTCGAATCTGTGTGCGGATTCCTTGAAAAGTCTTTTGATGCGAAGCCGTTCGCAAAGGTCTACTTCGCATCGTTGCCATGGAAACGCTCCCAATGGCTTCATCCACGTAACCAGGGGGTGGAAGGTAGGAGGATTTGAAGGGCTAAAGAGAATACACCCAAAATCCTTCGAATCTGCAAAAGCGCTTAGCAGACCAAACATTTCGCTCTTCAATGAATCGACGCGATATTTCGAGATGACACAGATGGCCACGCCCTTTCTTTCAAGATCCAGTTCAACATTTACTAAATTCATCTGAATGTGCAGTGTTCTCTACATCTACTGATTCTAAAATTAGATTTCAACGTGCTTATGGTTATACCTGACAGTAAGAGAACACCGGAGTTACTACGAAGCAATTATGATGATTTCACATTGCTTTATAAATACTCTATAAGGTTTGAAACTATCACTTAGAAATGGAAAGGTTATGATTAAGACCCAAGCAATGAAACAATAACTCCTTTTGTAACGAAGACGAGAGGGGAAGAATGACACTGGGGTACCGTTCTCCACCGCTCTTTATATATGACTGTTATTGTGTTATTAAAATATTGATAAGAATATCGAACATTGCGAAGGTTTCAATCATATTTTTATAGATTTATATTCATGCCTAAAAATAATAAACACTTTATTTCTAGTAAATTAAATATATTTTTAATACTCTTCGCTTAAATGATAGTTTTAATGAACTCTCCATTAACTTAAATATATATCACCAATTATTCATTTTAACTTAAATTTGTTTAATTTAAATTTAGTTAATATCACCATTATAAAGAAAATGTCCTTGAAAACGTGTGACTCATCTACATGTTCACCAATTTAACATTAACATTTTGGTTATTAGCTACTATTAAGGGTATTTTACCATATACGAATTTGAATACAATTCTGATTAATTTTGATGATTTAATTTTTCTTTGAATTAATTGTGGGAAATTGTGTAGAAAACCAATAACTATAACTTTAGGATACCACCTTTAGAAAAATTGGACGGGTCTCCCAAATATCTCGTTCTACCGAATTACTAATATGTCATAACTAAAATAAAAATACAATATTCATTATAAAATCATATAATGAATTTTCATTTCATTAATTTTGGTCAATCAATTAGTTTGTTATTTTTTCTGTAGACAAGATGACATAGACGATTGTTTTTGCTTTTTGTGTAGTTTGTATTGGAATAATATTTTTACATTTTTTCTTGAAAATTAATATTTGAATGTTCAAATAATCAATCATAGATGTGTTGATTAATAAGTGAAACATGTATGACAATTGAATTGCCCCCCTCCTAACGTATTCCTACGTGAGATTTCGTTGAAGTTGTTTTCTTCTACTCGCTGGGGTCTTAACTTAACGAAGGGGGAGAACGAGAATTTCCTTCTCGAAGGATGTTTGTCGTGGCTTTTGAATAATAAAATGAAGCAGAGGCCGCGTTGATGTTTACAGAGAAACACTTTAAGCTACGTCGCAATCGCATTAAAATTACATAAATAAAAACAAAGCTTATTTACTATGCGCTTCAATATTCGGGTGCTTTGAACCATTCATTGCATTAGACAGTTTCGACCCGCGCTTTTCTCAATAGAAAGCTAATTAGAATGTTCAGAAATAATTGGCATTGATGTGAATTCGACTCGTAGATTCACGATACACTTATTATTACAATTTGACCAGAGTACAAACAATATTTAGTTAAGAATTTATACAATTTGATTGATCTATCTATGTATTTAAATATGTAAATGTATTTAATTTAACGTCAAAAAAGAGCTTATGACGTGCAATGGGATGTGTGCAATCTCTGAGTATTTTCTTAAGCTCTGAAATCTCTACCATTTATTTAGGAGCTTATGGGATTTAAAGGAAATGGTGTTCCACAAAGAATATTTTGTGTTTGCTAATACGAGTTTTCCTTTTCCGGTACCTTTGTTACTTCAGGAGTTTTTTTGTTTAAGAAGTTATTATGGTAGACAATAAAAAAAATCCTTCATCGACCGCGCCTCCTCCCGCGACATGCATAGACAACCATGTATCTAGTCTTTGGATGTGACACCTTTTTTATATTGTGTGTCCGTGTAATTAAAGAACAATAATTCATAATCCAGACACTCTTTTATAACAATTCGTCACAACGGATGCTTGGCAAGTGCTCTCATTCCTCAATTTCCCGGCGAGGTGCGCAATGTATTTCTGGGAATTGGTATTTGAAATGTTCCATAGGTGTACGTGCGCTCTCGATGGTCGCCGTGGCGGGCTTGCTGTCCGCAGTGGCCATTGTGTTGTGGGACAGGATGCTGTGTGCGGTTTCGCTCTATGCATTATTCTGTGCCGCTAGCAACGCAATTCAATCGGAATTCCCTGTGTTTTCACGATTCTCTCGCAGCTCGTATGACGTTTCTATGCACGACTGTGTTTTGGGGATGCGTGCTTATCATACGAGTAGATAAAAGACTAAAAATATGTCCTTATTGAACAAGGAAACAATAGTAAAAAGAGAACTTACACTGTTTGTTCCGGAGTTTGAATAAATTTTGATTCCAAAACTTAGTACTGGGGGTCACTAAGCATGGAAGATTTATTTAGAATTAAATTCATTTAGTCAAAAAGCAGTAAGTCTTTAATGTGACTTATGGGAGAGATCATCTGCGCAAGTTTTCTTGAGTTCCAAACTCCCTTCCTATCATTTTAACTCTGAGTAGTTGAAAGATGAGTCAAAGCTTTTAAAGAAAGGAAAAGTTAAAAAAATAGAAATTATCAGCATTTGAAAAACTAAATATTTTCGTTCGCAAGTTACAGAAAACTTATTTTCAAACAAACTGCAGATTCGTTTTTTCTGCGTTGCTAACAAAATAGAGACACGCTCTTACCTCTACTCCTACCATTAAAAGAAAAAGGATAGTTCAACAAAACGTGCGCTACATTTATGTCCAGAACAAAACAAGGGGCCATCTCAGCATTTGCTCAATGTATCAGGGAAACTGAACAAAAGCGTGATGGAGATGGGGTTCATTAAACCGGAAGCTGAAGTTCATTAGTTGTTACAAGCTTATAAATTCTTTTTGAAAAAAAAATATACAATACAAATGTAAACTACCTCATTATATATCACTGTTTTGTTAAAATGAACATTTTTTCGTTTTGATGATCAATATAGTCTCTAATTATATACAAACAGTTATGCAGCAGAAAATATTTTACTTTGAATAAATGAATGTAACGGAAAGATAGAAATACAGCATGCAGTGGTAAATGTGGGTCTGTTGTTAAATCAGGGGGTATGTATATATTAATTTCAATAGTTGATTTGATTTAATGTGGACGTGGGCCGCTTTAGTACATGGTGTTGGATTAAAACTATAATATAACAATTATTAAATTCATATTTGATATTTATTAAGAAACGTCTACACATGTGTAGTCTGCACTTATTTTAGGTAGCAGGTTATCTGCAGACAGACTTGTTTCCAAGTCTCATGAATACAAATTCCTCTTTACCCACTGTGATCATTATCTTAACTGTTATCCTCAAAGTATCACTTCTCAGCAGGCAATACAATTACCATAGACGTTGTATCCAGATTTAGACATTTTATCCTGCGATCGGAAAGAGGAAGAAGCCCCCATGGCTTTCTTCGACGTAGATTCCAGGAGGGCAAATCCAGACCAGCTCGCATGCGCCCTTCATCCTTCATCTTCCCCCAGAGCAACCGGCGGCGCTCTGGCACTCAGGCCTCATCACATAAACTGCAGCGGACGCTTCCTCCCCCCTCTCCCTCCCCCTTCACCCACTCCCCCGCCTACGTAAAGAGCAATCAGCGCGGCGCGCTTTTCAACGCTCAGGGCGCACAGTGGGCCTAGGAGGTCGCCTAGGAGGTCTATTCGCTGTATGGATGATTCTTCTAGTTGCGGTTAGAGGTTAATTTTTTCCGCTTAATATATTAATACGAATGTTATCACGTACATTCACATCATGTACAGAATCACTCGAAATAAATACAAGAGTTGGGACAAGTCATCGCAACTTTCTTAAAAATAAATGTTACCGGATCTTACAATTTTATTTGTGTCATGAAACAAATGCATTTCTAATGTGTTGCCAACAACAAATGGCTATGTGTATCTATCTGCCCCGAGAGCTGAAGTGAAATCAGCTGACTAGCGCGATGCGAGATGAATGTAATCCGATCATACACCACAGGGAATACATCATGGTGAATTGGTGGTAGGTCCTGGAAATAATGCCTTTCCACTCCCGACGGTCGCGAGATGGCCGGGGGAGTTTCTGCAAGGACGCATTGCAACCAGTGATCAACGCACGTGAAGGTCTGTGAGTGTACAGACGGATGTGGCACATGCAGTAATCGAACATCTGTCCAATCGGATATTTGCTTTGAAACATGAAATTAGAACATGCCCTTTGATGTGAACCTTGCCCTTTCATGTGTGTATTTCTCATTTTGCACCCATGCTCGAGTTCTAAAAAAATGGTTATCATGACCAATACCCAACACGTTTTAGAGAAGTAGGGAGGTCGGAAATGGTCACGTTTTGCCAATAAACGTCCAGTGAAGAAAGATATACCACGGAATTTCACAATTACCACCTTCTTCGTTCGGCAACTCTTAATGCGAAAGTGCTGCTCGGGTCCCGTTCTGTCGCAGGCAAAGAAATCTCGTATATCTGCCGAATACGCGTGCGGGGTTGCATATCACTCCGAAGCTAGAATCGCATGAGTAACTATGTCGTATGAAATTTCCAACTGTATATTCATTGCAAGAAGTTTCATTTCTGTACATCTCCGAAAATATGTAACATTTAATCCGAGGCACCTGTATGTTTGTACCTCCGTAACTTTCGCAACAATTCCAATCAAATTTTGCACAAATACATTTATGTTGCTCAAAAAAATCACGGAGGTTGTCGCGACTCAAACTTTTACCTCGCATATCTTCTTTTAATTTTTTTTTGTTAAATGCATTGCGCAATGCATTTAGACAATTGGGGATTGCGGAGGAGTTTTGTGGGTGGGGCGTTGTCGGAGCGGGGGAGGTGTAGGAAGCGCAGGGCGCCACGTGGCGACACTGGGCGAGGACGGACAAAGGCAGGGGATGAGAGAGCGGATGGTGCGGAGGAGCGAGGCCGGAATTTGGTTGCAAGTTGGAGCGGGGCGGGGCGGGACTGGGGAGGTGCAGGGGCGAGCCGATTTTGTTAATAATGATACTTCCGTTTTACTCTGCATATATGATAAATTTGCTTGCCTGTCGTACATATGATTACGTTAAAGAAATACCCGAGCCACGTCACGTTACTTCAACTAGCGGAATGTATAAGGGAATAATTGAGGATATTACTTAGACCACTATAACTACCATTCACCTGGGATATGCCAGCTGTTAATGTGATTTATGATAGATAGGCGTTCTCACTTATGAGTGTACTTAGGGAGCCCCGATTTGACATGAAGTGTGTTGATTATTGAGTCCAGAGCAGCAAATGATGGCTGTTAAAAACAGCACAGTGTATTCTAAAGCTGGTTCATTTCTCGTCCAATGGCGTCAGTTTTGTCATAACAAGTAGTGCACTGAGTTTGAGTATACAGTCGTAACAATATTTGAGAGTATTTGTGGATTACTTTAATTAAATATTTGACTGTTTTAGTCAAAATAGTTGTTTCTTGGTTTGTATATTTTTTACGTTCTTCGGTATCTACGGAAACCATCAAAACCTCTCAAAAGGCCGGAGACCGCGTAGTTTCCTTTGAATTTTTAAAACAACTGAAACTTAGTAGTTTTGTGATGCAACGCATCTACCACACAACTTAGAACATCCATTATTCCGACATTTCAATTCTCGATGCACACAAGACTCACATATACTTCTTTTAGTCCCTGGGGGTTGGATTTACGCCATACCACTTAACACAATGCGAGATCACAAAACTTCATTTATTCTCGAAACTTGAGATTGAAACTATAATTGTTCTAACAAAACTATGATGATTCTAACACTAAATAATTTTGATACAAAACTGAGGAGGTCCAAAACGTCGCTCACCGCAAAATACATGGAACTACTCTCACTGTTGATGCTACAAGTTTTACTGCTGCTGCTAATACTACTTACATTACTATTGCTTTAACTACTAGTTTTTACTGCAACTGCTGCTACTGATACCATTACCATCACCACTACCACCTCCACTACTACTCGTCAAGGTTTTGTAAGAGAGTCGGCTGGTTGCCTTTTATTCTAAGATGCCATAAACTATTGTTATCCTTCCCGTCGCGTGTCTCCCTACAACGCTGTGCCCTTGTGAAAGCCTTTTGTGTTTGTAATTCTCTCTAGCGCCGCATGTACCCCACCCTTTATGTATCTTATTGCGTACTTTTTATTTTCATTATAATGAAAATTATGTGAACCATCACAATATAGATGTTACTGCTGTCGCGATTTTATGATGGAAATGGTCTGAAGGATAATGGATCATTGACAGATAAAATGCATAAAATCCTGCGAAACATCAGCCAGCGAATTCTCAGAGTGAGAATAATTTCAATCGGCAATTCAGAAAGTTCGATTTTTGTTGACAGATGAAATTAAGTTGTAAATGAAAAGAAAACAACATTTAACCATTTTCTCAGAATTCCTTTTCATAATTTATGCAACCCTTCTGAATATTTGCTGTTATTTTGTCGGTGAAAGATATTCACTGTCGATGAAAACGAAACAAAAGCTTGCATTCGTTTTTAAAGTTGCTCATTTTGCGTGCATCGATTAGAAATAGAAGACCCGTAACCTATTTAGTAAAATTTAGCAATTGCCATTACAACAACCAAACTGAACTGTCGTCATAAAAATCTATCCAAAGAATAAAATTCATAACTTTAGAGGTATTCCAGAAAAAATTCCAAATGCATGTTTCTCTTTCTTATAAATTCACTATTACTTTTTAAACCTTTATTCACTTGCAAATAATGTTTATAATAAGACTACTTTTCACATACGACAAATGCCCGTTGAAATTTCGAGATTTAGTCAAACAATTAAAATAGATTAATATTGTAGAAATGAATCAATTAAACAATATTTCTATTCTATATTTTTCATTGTATCTTTCCAGAAACTAACTTTATTTCTTCAGTCTCTTGATATTATCTTACAACTTTGTTACTATGCGTCTACTTATGACCTAAAATTACAATTTCAGGAAAAACAGCTATGTAAAGTGAACTTTTGTCCTCTGCTGCGCAACTTTTCGTGAAAGTTCACCGGTTAGAATAGGTCGTGGAAGTATAGTTTTCACCTTGTTTGTAGAGTAAAGTGTGAATATAAAGTCACTGATATTACATAATTCTTCAGAAAGATCAAATATTTCTCTATGATCACTAACATTTAGAAAGTATACGGTAAAGGAAAAACTACACTTGTGTTTGTTGGACTATTCTGACATCCTTGAGTTGGTTGATTGGCTAATGTTTTGGCAATATTTGTAGATCTTCACCGCAAATACCGGAAGAAAAGAAAGTGGTCAAGAATAAGTAATAAAATCGTTATACAACAAACGAAGCAACGGGAAACTAACAGCAGAGAAAATCTCTACAGTTAGTGGTGTATATCTAACGTTGGCAACAAAATACTTCTTCAACGATAATCATAAATTTATGATAGTTTGACATTTTTGCTTCCAACTCCTTGCTGAATATCGGGTCTCCGTTGTTTGTCTTTTCTTCGATAAAACGTGGATGTGACAAATAAATATGAGGATCGCGTGACTGTGAGCGTTGGTGGGATGGGAAAGAAAGGATCGTGCGTTGTAGGTGGCCGTAAACTTAGGGTTTTGCTTGGAAATCTGCCAGAAATTACCAAGAAGAAACCTCATATGAGAGCAGTTGGACTCTGAAGTTCTCATCCAGACCGAGCTTGTCTTTGAGCCAACTATTTGGAGACAAACCTGACAGCAATAGAACACGAAACTAGGACCACTTGGTCTACATTTCTGTTCTATGTGCATCATTTGGTTTCGCAGCTGGTGGAAATAATGATTAGGTCGAATTAAATTAACGTCCAATATTTTTGCCCATTTTCTCACCTTCCATGCGTTTCGTCCATCGTGCACGGGTGGTAGACCCTGCCGCTTGATCCGACTCTGAAAGCGATGTTCGCGTGTTCGGGCGGTAGTTCCCCATTATGCCGCTCTTGGCGCCCGCGATCCGATCGCAGCCTTCTCGTTTCCGAGCGTAATGTGGCCTCCGCAACCCGCCGCCCCCGCCGCCGCCCCCGCCGCCGCCCCGCCGCCGCGCCCGCTCCGCTGGCCCGCCGCCCGCCGCCACCCCGCCTGCCGCCAACGTCCTCTGGGGCGGGCCGTTTCCGAGCCATCCGGCCTCCGCTGCTGCGGGAATGTTCTGGTAGCGTCACGCGGTAAGCGTAGTGGGCCTTGGCGCGAATCTGCGTGAGGCGACGGATGCACGTTCGTTAGAGAAGACGAGAGGGTCGTTCAGGAGCAGATCGGATCGCGCTGCGGCTGAGCGAGGGGTGTCGAGAGGTTATTGTTCAATTCGGGCGAGCAGATGAGATTTTTATCCTGGTGAAGGGCATAGTAGTGGGATGATCGTGTCCTCTGCTGTGATTAGCAATGGAATCGCGAAGACATAAAGTGGAATTGGTGATGCGAAGTGGGTTTAAGGTCGTTCACATGAAGTTTTCGCTCGCTTTTTCTCCCATTTTTTTTATAACGTAGTCGTCTCATGCCCCATCACACCACCTACAGATAAATGTTGGAATCTTCTAGGGCATGTAGGGGAGGTAGAAGATTTCCTTTGATCAATGAACGTCTGTTGGGAATATCCATTTAGCGAATTACATGTGTGGAACTTGTTCCTGATTGACAGGCTACTCAGTGTGCGTTGGTGATATGCGGGTCAGTTTTTGACGTAGTGTATATATTTCGTAAGTCCGTCAAACGCCAATATATGATGAATTGTCTACCAGTTGTATGTTTACTTTGTTACACGAAATTTCTGAACACATGTTCATTGACAAAAACTGATAATCTGAGACCGCCAGTAAATCATATAAAGTGTGTAACTTTATTTGAATCATTAAATCCCAAAAGAATATATGCCTACGAGAGTTGGAAAATGAATACAAAAAATATTTTCAAAAGATACGATTAGAATATATAGTGATCTGTAGTGGGGTTGAGTGAATCCTAGTGTGACAACGTCCATGACACATATAAACACTGGCAAAGCATTCTTTACATTGTATTCTCAACTTCGACCAATCTTCTGATTTCGGAATAAACATCAGGATTATGTGTGAGTATTTTTCACGTATAAAGATAATTGCCAACAATAATTATTTCTTACTACACTCGCTTGTAGCAAACTGAATTTTAGCATTCGGTTTACATAATTTCGAACATTTGACGCAAATGGTCCTAGTGTGAAAGAAATAACACAATACATCAACAAAATGAACATATATACCCTCTGTAGTTATTATTTTCCTAATATATCTTCAAAATCAAATAAATTAAAAATTCCCTCTATTTTTTCTCTCTTTTAAGTGGTGTAAGTTTATCTCCATTTACAATCGGAATAAATTTGAGTGGATAATGAACCTGTGCGTATTGAACAATTCGAAACAGAATGTTGGTTCGTATCGTCTGGCATATCGCTCGAGTCGCAGGCGGGGGCTCCGATTGGTGCAGGGCTTTGGTGCTCGCTGCCTTTGGGTTGAAGCGCGGCGGCGGATGCCAGGGGGGTTCCCCAGCGGCGGCGGGCGGGGCAGTATCGCCATATCCACCCACGCAATCCGCTCATTCCCATGCATATTGGCTAGGGGTCTTCCCCTCTCCCGCTCGTCGAGTTGCGTTTTCTCTTTGCTTCCTCCATGCGCGATTCTAGTCGTTCTATTCGGCCTCGGCCTTTTTTCCCTGGATGTCTCTGATCGGTTATTTTTAACCCCTTCGTTTCTTATGTTTCTTTCTTTCTTCATTTTCATTGCATTCTTTTCTAATCAATTTCCCCTTCCATCGTCAATCATCACTACTCAGATACGATCATTTTTATTTTGTTGGTATTAATGCAGCTGATGTTCCGGTCTATCTTTTGATTGTTAGAAACTGCGTGACGTAGCTCAGTTACTTTCAATATCACTTAACTACCTTTTTTTATTTTATTCGCTTGTAAATTATCCATATCTGAAAATAGAATCAATATTATTGTTTTCTAGTATCTTCTTCTCGACTTTTCTCATTAAAAAATTGATTTCTCTCCTGATCAACTGGCATCCAATATCCTTTATCCTTACTTTCTTTTGCACTCCACCCAACTCAAAATTAATAATTAGAGGTAGTATTTTGATAATCTAAAATATTGCTAAATTGATCAATAAATTGCTCGTAAAATGGTTTTGAAATGCCTTGACAGCAGAGAAAAATGACATTGAAAATGTAAAGCCAACCACTTCGAATGAACACGTCATGCTAGATATGTTACTTATGTAATCGGTAATTCGTCTATCCATCCATTCACCTATCCATCCCATGCATCTGCACTTTTTACCTTTCTTCTGTTTTCGTTGACCTTTCCCCTCTTCACCCTTCCATTTCGCCCACGTCATCGCGTAGTCGCAGGTGTCCCCCTGGGCTCTACCTCTTCTACGCTATTTATGCTCCTCTCGGCCCCGGCTTCCCCAGGCAGAAGCTGCGCTCGCGCGTCGTGTTTATTTTCACGTCGCTTATTGGCGCCAGCGCACACACGCGGAGATGAGTGCGCCTCGGCCCGGCGGGGGCGGGGCTGGGAGGGGGAGGACGCGTCATCGGCGGCTGCATTCAGCCGCTGCCCGCGCTTCGATCCCCGCTGAGCCCCGCTATCATCGCCGCGCGGGTGGGTGATATCGGGTTTCGGAGGGCGGCGGCCTCAATGCTCTGCCCGCCGAGGCTTCCTGCCAGGGTATTCGGGCGGCTCGCAGCGCCCCTCCGCCCTCCTCCCTCTCCTCCATCGCCCGTCTCCCGCCGCCCGCGCCCGCTGCCCGACTCATACCGCCTACCGCCCACCCCCATAGCCACAGCCTACCGCCTACCGCCCACCCCGTAACCCAACAGCTCACAGCCTACCGCCTACCGCCCACCCCATAACCCACCAGCGCACAAGCCTACCGCCCACCCCACCCCGTAACCACAGCTCACAGCCTACCGCCTACCGCCCACCCCCATAACCCACAAGCTACCGTCTACGCCCACCCCCATAGCCCTCAGCCTACCGCCCACTCTCCACCGCCACCGCCGACTGTCCACCGCCCTCCGCCCCGCCCACCGCCCTCCGCCCACGCCCTCCGCCCACGCCCTCCGCCCTCGCCCACCTCGTCCTGACATTCGTTCCCCAAATCTCCTCGCTCCGTTCCCCGCTTCCCTGCTCGGTTCCGTTTCACCTCTCCCCTCCCGAGAACCTAACGTCTCGGAACCCTGCCACCCCTGGCGGATGTATTCACAACTATCCCAAGGCCGCACTCAACACTCGTTGCCCCCAGTCCCACTCTAACCAGTCGGGCCGTGGCCCGTCCTGTCGCTTCCCGCTTCACCCTTGTCCCTCCTGGTCAGACTTCGCTCCCCCAAACGGTAGGTATCCACACGCCACTTTGACGCCTTTCATTGTGTTCTGTATCACTCGGCATGTCAATATATCTTTTCCTCATTGCTACCGTGTCCTTCACAAGACCATCTCCAAGACCCCGTTCATCTCCTCTTTCTCTTCTTGCCACCGCTCATACCTGTTCTCTCCGCAAATAGCATTCCAACGCTTCATCATAGTCCACTTTAACATGCACAATTCAACCCGACGTGCCCGACATTTCTCAACTCGCCATGCTTGTCTCTACCTCTCCATTTACTGCGACGCTTCGTCTCTCTCTTCATTTTAAAAAAAATCGTATATCACGTTTAAATAAATGAATGAAGTGTGTAAGCAGAGTTACTATGTGAATACTCTATAACTCAACAATTAACTTTACACACTTTGGGGGCTAAATCATCCTTAATTTTCGAAATACCTTTGTACAATATTTCGGATGTAGAAAAAAATTGTGTTCACGACTTTTGTCTCTGTTTGTGTGTATGCGTATCTATATAGTGTATATTATGTAGTTTATACATAATAGTATATTAAGTACGTATGTATGTACTTATATGTAGCTTTGTATGATGTATGAAAAATGTCTTACGTATAGCTGTAGGTCAATGCGTGATATTTTGTTTCGAAATTTCGTAAATTAAAAAGGCACTAAATAAGGTTTCCTGAATTCAAACAGGTCTGCAATCTAACGTGTTCTTGCTGACTTGTTTCATATCGCAGACATAATATTGCAATGAAGAAATGTAATATAAAGTCCAATATAGACAAGTTTATTAGATCCCTCCTGTTGATGTGACTTCGTCGTGCCAATATGAAAACCTGATGGATCACAAAATAATTGCTTTTTCAGGTTTTGTAATAAATGAAAGCTTTAGAACATGCATTGCGAAACTAATTATTTTGCACTTGATTAAAAGACGAAAGGAAAAAATACTGTCGAGGTATATAATTTAAAAAAAAAATATCCTCGCAGAGGTTGTACGTAGGAAGACCATAAATGTATTTCTGTCGTACGTGTGCCTAAACATTTTACAGCAATATATCGGTAGAAGGCCCAGAGGTCTTTTATCGGAAAATCTCTTATAGTTTGTATAAAAACGAAAGTTGATTTTTGAACGTCACAGTGGAGATAGTTCGTGATGTAGGTATTTAAACAGATGCATATAAATAATTCCATAAACTTTAATCACAAGAAATCTTTCAAAACAATCGGGGAAATTATTTTCTACACAAGTTTGATGGTTCGGTTTTTTCAATGGCTAAAATTAATAATAAATAAATTTAAAAATATACGCTGGGTAGTCAGAAGTTAACTAACTTATATAAAATTATTAATTGTTGGAAATTTTATCACAATTGCAAATTATTTGCGTTTAAATTTCGTACACGCACTTCCTCTCACTTCACTCACCACATGGAATTTCATAAAAGCTGCCGCCGAACGCCCTACTCTGCCACCGGCCAACACATGTGATGTGGTCGCGGCGAGCGATCAGAAGCGTATCGATTGGTACGGATGTCGATCGGCGCGTGCCGGACAGTGGTCCACCCCTCGATAACCTCCAAACCGCCGGCGTGCCCGGTTGTCACAGCCTAGGGACGGAGAAGGCCCGTAACGCTGTCAGCGAGGAGCAATTTTGTTCGCGAGCCTGCCAAACGTTCTTGTCAAATCAAAAATTGATGTAAGTTTTCAAAAATGTGTCCAGAGGTTTTAAATTTATATTTAAAGCAGAAGGTGAATGCATGATTCAAACCTCGTTATATTTGGTGTATTGGCATGCTTTCATCATATTCAAATATTCTACATTTTTAATATCAATATAAATAATATATTTAATATAAATATTTTTCCATAGTACACGATTTTTAGTCCTGGTAACCTTTTGAAAATATATTAGCAAAATTTATTTGGCTTTATTTTATTTGTATTAATTTCGTCAACCCTGGCATGAAGCATGCCTGATCTTTCGCCAAAAAGTGAATATATTACTTCTATTGTTAACGTGCGTTATCCGACGTTAGTGTTGTATGGAAAATATCGCTTGATTTTTTACTTTACATTTTTTCCCAGATCAATTTTCATTATGATTTCTTGTGTAAATTTCTTTCTAATGATAATTCTCGGCCTATTTACATTTACAAGAGTTGTTAATGTTTTTTTTGTAAGAAACAAGATAAATGTCTATTTACTCTTTCGTTAACCGTTAGTGTTTTTTTATTCTAATTTCTTTCTTAAAATATGTTTAGTTCCTGGTGATTTTAACATTTTTTCTGATAGTATATGACGTTAACAATATATTCAGTCGGAAATACAATGTTGCAATGTTATATTTATGTCGAATTTTCCTAAATTAATTTCATGTAGTTTTCTGTACTGTTAAAAATTAGCGATACACAGCCGCCGATCGGGCCCATGGGTAAAAATTCAAACGTAGTTTCCAATTATCTAATCAATAATAAACAGTATTGTTCTCTCATTAGTGTTGCCATAGTACCAGTTGGGAATGTTGTTTTATTATCTCTTTGCTTTGGCCTTTTACATGGTTGTTATGCCTCTATTTAAATCCTCATTTTCGCTCGCGATTTAAATAATTACTCTCAATTAATTATTTTTCGCTTTCGACAATACTATTTCGAATGATTATACAGAGAATAATTGTAACGTACCGAAATTTTGTATATAATGTAGTAGTTTCCGTTCTCAGTTCTCTGTTCTTATTTCTCAATCATAATTCTAAATTAACCCTCAAATATCATAGCATTTTCTGTAATTACGTAGGTGCAATGTTGCTGCACGTGATACGCTTGCAAAACTCATACGCAGTTAAAAAGATCAGATTTATTTGGCAATTTTGTTTACCAACTACCATTTACTCCAGTCCCTTCTGTTAACTCTAGAAAAGTCAATATGAATCAATTGAAGGAGTCATGTCGATAAACTGGAAACTCAAATTTCAGATATTAAGAATAAAGATCTTAGAATGTCTCTCAAAAACAAAAATTACAACCCAATGCTGTAGAAATGTTATCATACAATATGTGTACAAAAAGCAGCAGAAATTGTACACCGAATCTAACCATTGTCTGTATGTACACAAACTTGGTTATCACTCGAAAGCAAGAGCATGAACTCCTGCAAAATTGATGGCGGGGAGGTTCTTGTGGTTGGAGTGCCGAGGGGGGGCGGGTGTTCGATTTATATATATATATAATATATATATATATATATATATATATATATATATATATATATAAATCTGTGGACGCTAATTCTTAGAGACTCTTCTGAACTGCAGTTTTCCCTATTTTCTCCGATCAACAGGAGTGGTGTGTTAACAAATAAGCCACGAAATGATGTGCCTTTGTCATTTTTGCTCCACCTCACCTCTTACACACACACGCGCTTTCACACGTACTACATGTCAGTACATGTGAGGAGGCAAAAGGGAGAACCTGTTTTATTTGGGCGGTGCTGCGGTGGGAGACATCCTTAAAGAGTACTCAATATTACTCAATTCCTTCCCAATTTTGGATTACACAGCACCATCTCGCCTCGACGACAGCATCCGCTGTCGCCGCCTCGTCCAGCTGTCCATTCACCGCGCGACCTTCGCCGTACTTGCGCTGTATTAATTACTGGGCGGAGCGGAGTGGGGGCGGGGCGGAGCGGGGCGGAGCGGGGAGGAGCAGCGGCGGAGCGGGGAGGAGCAGTGGCGGAGCGGGGAGGAGCAGCGGCGGAGCGGGGAGGAGCAGGGGCGCAGCGGGGAGGAGCAGCGGCGGAGCGGGGAAGTCCCGCGCGGCGGTCAACTCCGCTCGCTGCACCAGGACGCGAATGAAACCGCAGAGGCCCTGCCTCGCCTCAGCGCCACGCGCGTCGCTCGCTCAGCCTTGACACGGGTCGGTCCACGTGACCAGGCGACGGGATGTGACAGAGTTGCCAACCGCTCTCCACGGAGGGGGATTTCCATTAGGATAGATTCAACGTCCTCCGTTTAGAAGTATCTCGACCGATGAACTTAAATAAAAGTCCACTTTTAGAGAGGAGTAGAGGATTGTGTTAAGTATACAAATGGAATCTTCTAATAATTCTACATATTTGTGAATAAATACATCAGTTATATTCCTTCTGGATGGGTTAAAGTGTATATTATTCTTGCTGTAACAGTGGTTTAAAATAATTTATGTTAAGTGAGTAGAGTCGTTCTTTAATTCACGCATTGAAATAATCACGGGACGCCAATGCTGAATGTTACTCTCCACTACAGTTAAGTTCTTACGTGTTATCCGATTGTTTAGAGGACACACAAGTTTCTCCTTTACCACACAAGTGAAATACACTTTACATTTTTATTGCAATTTCGGGTCTGAGCCTCATATCTTTCCAAATATTTATACTCTTTTCTTGAAGATAGACTTGGTCTACTCTAAACAAACAAAGCAGTTTGCAAATTGCAGGTGTACAGTGAATATGGAATGGAAACATTGAGGATTGAAATGCAGTACATTTTTCTGCATCAATTAATTATTTCATACTTCAAATTTATTTATTCTTTTAAAAATGTATTTTTCAGTGCTCGTTCTTGAAAGGTAGTACTTACTGCTTATATTTTGGGTAGTGTTACTTTACGGCAAAATAGTGAGAGCTATATGAAACAACTGGGTACTACAAACAAACAAAAAATACTGAGATGATTCCAACCAACATGGCTGCCTCTTCGCTTCTTCTAATTCTCCCGATTCACAACCATCTTGATGTTCTCGAGAAGTTAATGGTAAAACACACAACGACAGATACGTCACACCTATTCTACTTCTAAGTACGGATAAGTCTTATAAATGAATGTGCAGTGAATTAATCGTTGACCGGTGGACTAGACGGCACGAAAATACAGAATAAATAATCTAATTGCGTTCTGCCTTGTCTATCGCGTGCATGCGCAGCTTTGCATACGTCGATAAACCCCGCCGGCGAGACAGCGCGATGGCCGCGACGCGTGGAACAAAGCGCTCGCCGCGGGGCGTCGCTACCCTCCGCGCTCTTTGTGGCGCCGCGCCGGCCAGCGTTACACCCACCTGCCACGCCCACCTCAAGCCACGCAGGGCGCTTGGAGGCGGCCAGGAAAAAAACGTTTGGGAGCGCGTTTATCTCTGCTAATCAAACCGCCTGGAAAGTCGTAGAAAATTTACTTGATCGCCGGTGTGCTACAAGTTTCTTTGCTCATTGTTATTGCTTTGGCATTTAATGGAATGATCATTAGCTTACTGTAATGAAGTCATCGGAATTTCAACGGCTAATAGCTGTCGACTTATTACAATATGAACCGATTAAACCTCTGCCAGACTGAAGCTTTTTCAAGAGCCTGTTTTTGCTGTCAGATTGGTGGAGCATTACTATTTGTCAATGTATTGTAATGAATAAGACAACCATAGTCCCATCACCACGTTATTCAAGTTCGGTTCGTGGTCTTCGATCGTTTCCCAATCACTATTTCACCTAATTCCCCTTTGCGGCGGCGATGGTGTAACAGTTAGCGTATCGGAGTCTTACACCCAAGTTCGCTGGTTCATATCCGATTGAAGCGGTGGATTTATAAGGACGAAAATTTCCTATGTACGGCTTCCTTCGGAGGGGAAGTAAAGCTGGCTGTCCCATCTTAGTAGATTTACTGCATGTAAAAGATCCTCAAGCGTAAATGAAACCTCTGAACTAAATTCAAATTGCCTATTTCGTCGACCCAAAAATATCTTCTTTCTGCACTAGTTCGTGAAAGGCGCGTTGAAAAAAATTTGCGTAGTCAGACGGAAGAGCGTAGCCCGAGTGTCTCCTCGTGAAATAAGACATTAATTCAATTCAATTCAATTCAATACAGTTTAATTCAGTAGTTCCCCAATTCTGATTTCACCCATCGCTTGTCACGATATCCTCATATAATTTTTTGCCATCATTATTTTGTGCACAGTTACTGCAAACCATTGCTCTAATAACTGTCATTTCCACTTGTTCATTCAAAGCAGATTTGATCCCAAAATGAATAACTTTCTTATGAAAGCATAGAATTGTTTCTCAAACTTGTACTACGAGCAAATCACCTGAGTTTCATTTTGTTCATGCTCAAAATTAAGTTGATGGCAACCTTGACCGTGATAATATCGCTACTTAACATAATGAACTGTTATTGCATGATACGAATTTTAATTAAGCGATATTTCGTTTGAAGTATATTTTCCATCCATTAAACTGTTTTAGAACTCAATACATTAAAGAAGTTCGTGCCACTAGGCGATTGAACTGATGTAAATTAGCAAAGATTAAAGAACAGACTTCAGTATGAGTACATTAAAAGAATTCTTAAATGCATCGTCGAGCTACTAATTACGCCGTAATAACGAGAAACTTGTTAAAGAACAAATTGCTAGGCTTGAAATAGAACCTTAATTTTGAACTCATGGTATGCATTCATCGCGACTAGTTAAAAAAGCACATTACGTAAATCACATTCCTTAATATGCAACGTATTTGCGTGAAAAAACACACTTCGTATTTTAGAAAGTTTTTGACAGAATGGTTCTGAAAACTACGATTTAAGTGGAGAGTGGGTGTGCAGATTGACGTTCATGTATCATTCATTCTTTATTCAACGTACTGGAGGTATACAATCATAAATAGTAGTATATTTGCAGCACTCAAATGGAAAGAATAACTTAAATGGGGACTGTAATTTTTTGCTGGGCATTAGGCTAGGTATAATTCCCCGTAATCGTACCACAAAGAAGATGTAGGCGTTTAATAGAAATGAGTTTCTGCGAAGTAAACAAAACTCTGGGGAGTCATGAATCAACATGACCGCCGCCTCTCATAGTGAGATAATCTTAAGATTATATACTTGTAAGTTTCCACGATTCTTTTTTCTAAATAATAACATAATTACGTACTTAACTCGTACAAAAGTGTGTTAACGTTCTCATTTCAAAATGTGTCAGCATTTCATTTCTACGCAAAGACTCACATCCTGTTACGTAAAGTATATATTTAGAGTCTTAAATTACTATTCTATTAGAGGTTATCTTTTTTTCATTCGAAGTACTGGTGCGTTTAAGAAAATAATGCTATCGTTTGATAGGTATTTGTACGGAATACGGGCGTCGATGGCTGACATTATGTTACAGGTGACTCACATTAAGTAATAAAAGGTTAAAATTGAGAAATACATGTTCTGTGATGTGCGGCGCCATCTCATGGAGATGTAGAATTAGGTCGTTGCATACATTGTCGCGATGACTTTCCTTTGCGGTGTGGTAAATCGATTACGATACTGCCGTAATGAACACAGCTGCACAGGTTTGATTCCAAGGCTGATAGATTTTTATGCCGTGCTAGGCACATTGATGTATTGGAAAGTAATTTGCGGTGAGAGTTGTTTTATGTTAATCTCGGACGCTAAAGATCAAATGATAACTGCAGAAAGCTTGAAAATACAAGAACGAACTGGTACAACTTGACCTTATATATGTTTCGCAAGCAAACTTGGTTGGCGTAACCTCAAATTACTTTTCTTTAAACATATATTTTTTCAGAAAATAATGTACTCAGTAAATCCAGTAATTCAGTGCTCACTTCTACAATATGCGAGTTTTTGCGTTGGTTCAGCGTTTAACTAAATATTTCCATGATTTTTTGAACACGCAGTAATACCACCGTTGTAACTGAATTAAATGAGAACGAAATTATTGTAAAATGACGATTGAAAATATTTAATTCAACCATATTTATCAAAATAACTCGTAAATGACCCTCATAAGATTTTAGTATTATTTCAGTCTCCAATGTCGTATTTCCAGTAATTGCCATTTCCATTAATTCTCACTAATTTTTCAGTAATCTCATTGTTACTTTCTCGCGGCAGCTTACGCAGTAGAGTTATAGTTGCGTAATGCTGCGCGAAAAAAAAGCTAAATTTTCGGTAGATAACTCTTATTACAGGGTCCTGGTAACGAAAAATGGGAGAAATCCAGTTGCTAAATTTAGGGGGAAAAATGATCTAACATGGGGTTTAGTGCATGTTTTATGAGTTCTTGATCGAATAACCGAGTAATCGAAATTACCATACCGAATAATCTAATGACTGCAAAGTGTCTGTCTGTCCGATTAATTTTGAGTGAAAGTACGGGCGAGAAAGTACGGGCGAGAAAGTACGGGCGAGAAAGTACGGGCGAGAAAGTACGGGCGAGAAAGTACGTGCTGTTTGCGTACCACTAGTTTTTGATAAGTAAGGCCGCCTCCCAATAAAACTAGGAGGGGCGAGGAGAGGGCATACAGGGGAGACGCATCTCCAATGTAATCGCTGTGCACTCGGCGCTCGAGTACGTGACGCTGTCGATCACGCTCCGCCGCCGCCGCCGCTTGTTGGCGTAATGGGGGAACAAGCGAAGATCAACAGGCGGCGGCTCGCAAGTCAGCGCCAGCTGGGGTCAGGGCCGCTCCCTCGACGCGCCGAGCGCCGACTTCCTGCGCCAGGTGGAGAGCCCTCGAGGCGCACGCCCGCCCGAACGCGCGCTTCATCACCAAACGCGAAGAGGGACTCGGAAGAAATGGTATGCACTTCCACGGCGTGTAGATGCGTCGAAAACAATCACATTTCCCTGTAAACATACAGATGGTACTTTAATATAACGGAGTTACGCAAGTTATATCGGCCTCTCCATGTTAGACAAGCTCGCATAAAATGTGTTCGATAGGTTTTGCGTCGAAAGGGGATCTACTACTGTGTATGAGCATTAGATATCGGAAGAGGTCTGGGATAAATGGCACGTGTAACTGCATTATAAGAAATTTTAAACTATATTTCATTGGCAAACGGTGATCATTTTCGACCCCCTCTAGATTATCTAAAATTGTCTCCAATTTATTTTCAGACGTGTATATTATTTCTTGTAGTGACTGTTTTCATAACTGCTTGTATGGGTTCTAGAGCTATATAACTAATTTAAATTCAGCCACTGTCTGGAGTATAATTCTAGCGGCTTTAATTGGTTGTTTTTCCCTTGTTCCTCTGATGAACACCAGGCGAATGTCAGAGAGAGAGAAAGAGAGAGAAAAATAGAGAGAGAAAAGAGATAGAGAGAGAAAGAGAGAAAAGAGATAGAGAGAGAGAAAGAGAGAGAGAGAAAGAGAGAGAGAGAAAGAGAGAGAGAGAAAGAGAGAGAAAGAGAGAGAGAGAAAGAGAGAGCTACCTTGACAAACATCTCGAACGAGGAGCATCACCTGGGAAAACATTTAGTACGCTAACGGTACTACTGGCTATTACAGTTGACATGCTCAGGAACAACAATGAACCAATCAATCAATTGTCTGTAAATGTGTTTGCTCATAAGTCTGCCTTTAAGTAAGTCTGCCTGTAAGTATTGCTTACCTTCTGGCAGCCTGACGGCCAAAGAGCGCCCACCACTATCCACTTGTCCACTTATTTTGCGGTGAAATGCGACTTTCGGCTACACTCAATCTTTTTGGAAACGTTGACTGGCCTGCTCTGAGTTCGTCCGTTCTTCCATCCTTCGCCCTCCTCCACCCACCTGCTCCTCCCTGCCTCCTTCCACCGCCTCCGGCCCCCGCCCGCGCCAGAAGCGCGCTAACTAACCGCCGGCGTCCGTTGGCGAGCCGCCCCATTAGGGCCCGGCAGTCATTTATCTTTAAAGGCGGCGGCGGCGGCGGCGGCCACGCGGCCCAGAAGGCAAAAGACGGCGACAGCAAAAGCAGATGCGTTGGCTGCATTGAGGTTGTAAGACAAGAAAAATTAAAGGTTTGGAGGAGAAATTTATTTCTTTATTCCTATTGTGGAGAAGTATCAGAGGAAAGCGAAACATATTTTGTAAACAGCATTTACGTGTTTGTAACGAAATGTAAATATAAGCAGATTTCTTCTCTTCTTAAATTTGGATACGACGCAAGAAGACAGTGAAGTATGATTGTTTTAAAATATTCCAATAGGATGCGTAAGAGATTTTTCACAACTTTGGAAGGGGGATTGTGTAATAAAAAGGAATTAATGCTTTCTGGCACAAGTATATTACACATGTCTCTGTTGTAAAATATTATATTTCAAAGCGTAAATACATATTGAACAGTTTGCGCATTATTTCAAGGTAATAGAATTTCTGTTTCAGCGGCTCGAAATTTTACCGAAGAAGGTATCTGGAAGCGATTCTGATACAATAATTTATTCGCAATATATTGCTCGCAATGTTCAAATAATGTAAACTAATGTGCCGTAATTTTTTGCTAGATATATTCAGTTGATGTATTGAAGATTTTGCACTTTAAAAAATCTGAGTAAATGCTACTGAGCATTATTAGTCTAACAGTAACAGTAAATCTTTAACTAGTAACATTGAACTAGTTTGAAGAACATGCATCACGAGTAAATATTGATATTTTTTAGATTGAACCGGTAACTTGAAATACCCAGCGCGTTCAGCAGAACGATGGTGTTTATCGATAACTCGGGGTTGTAATTTCAAATCTCCAAAAGACATCCAGCTGTGAATTCAAACAAATTCCCATTGGCTATGAATTATCTCATATTTTTCCCAACATACAATAAAAATATATTTCTTCGATTCTACAAAATCAATTCCCGAAGTGTGGAACTCTCTCTGTTTTGAGCTTCAAGGTTTTCTGTAATTTTATTGAGACTATAAATTCTTGGAAACATTTTAAAATGGTTTTGTTGTTAAATTGTTGCTGAACACGGATGATTGTTGACTTCAAATTGGACTAGAGAACCGTTCAGTAAACAAAGCGTACATTTCCAATAACTACGGTATTAAAATTTCTCTTTTTCAGCACATTTATCTTGTTATATACGTCTTTTATTATTAACATCGTTATTCGCTTGTGGATCCTGATTGCCACATTATCGTACTTAAACGATTTCCACAATTCGTTTGATTTCCATGGCATGGAGCTAAGATGTAACAATGAAGGATGCCCTCGCGAGGTCGCCTCGAAGTGCCCTGAGGGCTGCGCGCTCCCCGGGCGCCACCGCCACTTGCCTCTTGAGGAGCGCGCGAAGTCTGCTTCTCACGTCGTTGCAGGAGCGACATGTCCTAGGAGTTTCGAACTGGCAGGGCGGGGGGGGCGGGGCGGGGCGGGGGGGGGCGCAGCGGGGCATAGCGGAGCGTAGCGGGGCGGGCGGGATGCAGCGGGGCGGGGCGATTCGAGTCAACCGTGATGGGTGGGTGGGGATGAGAGGGGGCGAGTAAAGGGGTGGGGTGGGGAAGGACAGTCGCGGATCATCTCTGTTTAATGGGGGTTGTTCGGACCAGGTTTTGGAGAGGTTGAGCTAGTTGGTGTGGTTTCCCCACAGTCGGAGTGGTTGACAGGGCTACGTGGTCGGGTTAAACGGGACGGTGCGGAGCGCGGCAGGCAGTGGTGGTGGGGTTGGGGGAGCTAGGCGGGGCTTGGCGGGTATGGGGTGTGTCGGGATAATCTGGGTGGAGCGAAACGGAGAGGGAGGGGTCGGGTTGCATGACTGAGCGGAGCTGGGTGGGTGGGTGGGATAATCGAGGTATTGCTGAGCAGGACAGGCAGGTCGAGGGCTGCTCCTCGGAGCGAGCTGGGCAACTCCTGTAGAGCGCGCTGTTTGCGCTCGGCCTGGGTCTCGCCCTCTAGTGCCTAAGAGCGCGCTGCGCGGCTCGGCGCCCTCGGGTGACCCCGGCAGGCGCTCGCGCAGGGGCTTTTAGCGTCTCCTCGCGAGCCTCCGCCGCGTCTAAAGCCCTCTGTACCCCATCCCAGATCCCCTGCCACTCGTCCCCAGCTCTGCCCTCATCGCCCACCTTCCAACTTCACTCTTCTTGCCTCCACTCCCACCACCGCTTCACATCGCATCCATTTTACACGTTCCATCCATTCCATCCATTCCGCATCCCATTTCCACGTTTCCCACACAACAGTTTTTGACCACCTCTTCGCGAATCGAGTCATCAAGTGCATTTTCCTACGTACACCATTCTCCACTATCCACGCACCGCTCCACCATCATGCAACTTCCTCCGTCTTGCTAACCACCTTTTCTCATCATCCATCCCTCCTCTTTTCCTTTCTATCTGTATTTGTGTTCGTATTCTCCGTGAATGTAGCTCTGCATCAGGAAGAGAAAGAATATTTTAATTCTTTAGTTTCAACTTTAAAACATCTTTAGCTGTTGAACCTGTGAAATCAAGGCAATGTAAATGAAAAAAATTGGCTTTTAATCCATTATTAGAGCATTCATTTTCCACCGCGTAATAATTCAAACACATACTGAATTGACTTACCTGAAAAACGAGACAAAAACTGGTACAACATAACGTCCATCGTATACCGAGAAAAGAAGGATACTCTGGAACACTTCTAAAGACACACATTTATCATCTGTACGCTAAAAGTGCAATTTTGGGGAAAAGCGTCTATTCTTGCGTGA
>BOPP01000051.1:6946176-6976059 GCA_017312745.1 Gryllus bimaculatus | reverse complement strand
GGGGTTGGGCTATATGGCGGAGAAAAGGCTTGGTGAGGTTAAAGGAGGGAAAGACGGAGAAGGGGCGGGAGGAGTGGTGAGGATGGGTGGACGGGGAGGGGGAAAGAGGGAGAGGTTGGGGCGGAGTGGGGAAGACTGGACGGGTAGAGGGCGGGAAGAAAGAGGTGGGCGAGAACGATGCTTTCGGAGGTTGGAGGCGTGCCCGAGGCCGAGAAGGCGGGGCGGGAGTGGCGAAAGTGGGACTGGGACCGGGGTGGACCCTGGTGGAGGCTTTGAACCGAGGGCAAGGAGGGCGAGACGGCGAGTAAAGACGCGAGACTTGAGTGGCCGGGGGGCGTAACATGGGTGGTGCATGACTGGGCCGGGGCGGTGGCGGGGGGGGTTTCACGAAGTAAGGAGGCAGACAGAGTTGGAGGCGGGGACGGGTGGGGCGAGACGGAGTGGGGCGGGACGGAGTGGGGCGGGACGGAGCGGGGGCGGAAGCGGAGCGGGGCCGGAGCGGAGCGGGTGGCGGAGCGGAGCGGGGCGGAGGGAGCGGGGCGGGGAGAGGAAAGCGGGGCGGGGGCGCGGCGGAGCAGGGGCGGAGAGGAGCGGGGGCGGGGGGTCGGGGCAGAGCGGGGCGGAGCGGGGCAGAGCGGGGCGGAGGCGGGGCGGAGCGGGGCAGAGCGGGGCAGAGCAGGGGCGGAGGCGGGGCCGGAGGCGGGGGCGGAGCGGGGGAGAGGGGCGGAGCGGGGTGGAGCGGGGCAGAGCGGGGCGTGGGAAGCAGAGCGGGGCGGCGGCGGGGCGGGGGCAGAGCTGGGCGGGTAGGGGGTGGCGAGGTAACGAATGCGACATGTGAGGGGCGGGGGCGGGCGGGCGGGTGGGGAGCGGGGCAGCAGAAATATTCATCCCCGCATGTACCGGGGCGGCGGAAAAAAAGCTACCGAGAGCAGCGGGCGCGGCGTAGGGGGTCTTCCGGGAGGAGCAGACCAACACGAAGCCGTTCCTTCCCCCGCCCTCACCCCGCCCTCACATGTCGCCATGTCGTTAACCCCACCCCACTCCTCCCCGCTGCGCAGCCTCCGCCAGACCCCGTGTGGCCGCTGTCGACAAAGCGGATTAAAAGGGGGCGTAATCCGGCGTCTGGGCGGCCATGGAGGTGGGCGGGGCACTTTTTCTTTTCACGTTCTTCTCGTTTCGCCTTCTTTATTTTTCGTTCCCTCAATCGTTTCGTTTCCTTCATTTATTATATTCAATATTATTTAGGACATTTTTATTATTGCATTCCTTCTTTTCGATGTAATTAGTTTTGGGTTTCGCCCCCCCCCTCCTCACGTATCGTCACTTTCTGTTTTTTCCTTAAGTTGAATTGGCTTTGAAGTTTTTTTATTTTCATATATTCAAGTTTCAGAACAATCCCGCTTTTTCTTGTAGTGTTACCTTGTAAACTTCATGAATGAGTTCGCAGATACGTCAATGAGTGAAGTGCATCACATTCTGAACTCCATCGTTGTTGCATTCACTAAAAAGGTGTATTTATATATTATAAGTGAAAAACTTATAGGTTTTCAGTGTAAAATTTTATTATTTCATTAATAATTCATTTAACAGTTTACAGCCGTTTTTCACCAAGTATAAGAATTAATAGACTTCACCTAACAGTTCTTCCGCTCTTTTCGCTATATCCTTTTCTTTCTTTACTCGATCTCCTTTCCCTCCTTCCACTACTTGCTCTCCTTCCACTCCGCTTGCTTTTTGCGTCTCACCGCTCGCCCCTCTCTGCCCCGTCCGCCCGGCGACGTCACACAGGCCGTCACACGGGAAACGCTCGGCAACTTCTTTGTCCAGATGCTTGAGGAATTGCACTGAATGAAATATTATAAAAATACTTTTATTGAGATTTGTTTATTCTTGCTCGCCCGTTAGCACTCGTGCCAAATTCGGCCATTGGTTCTAATATATTTTCAACCATACTAACCAATTATATTCTTACTTTTATTAATATTTTAGGCATTGAATTAACTCCTTCTAATATGGTTTCTAACATTAGTTTAATTGAACAAACATAAGCTTAGATGAGTCAAAATACTAAAGGATTTCGCCTTTATGTTAATAAAAGGTTAATATTTGCTTACTTAAAAAGAGGCGTTTCCTTATGAATTTTAAAAATTGTTTGACGTCCTCCAGTAAATTTCCAGTAAGGCCTGTCACACTCTTTCTTTAAAACAGTATCGTAAAATTCTCTCTCCCTCGCTCCTTCCGCGGAGCGCAAAATAAAACGTAAGTCTCCACTTCGCCAGTCGTGGTGTAAAATCTAGCTGCCTATTCGACCATATTATTTCCACTCTGTGTATTAAAATGTATTCCATATATATTTATAGGGATGATCCGTTGAATTTGTTTGATAACATGCAGGACGTGTGAAATACGCTCTTCCCGTGAAAGAAACTCCATTCAAATGCAGCTCGGCGCATTGAACTGAAATGCTCAATAGAACAAGGAGCTCCCCGTAATGGATCTTAGTTCTGAGGTATTGAAGATTTTACAAGAACTTTCAAAACTCTGTACACTTTTAAACATAGTACACTTGCATATAAATTCATACTGTATTTAAATTACATATTTCATTAAAAGTAATATTTGAACATTTATTTAACTCTAATATCTCAATTTCACAAAAAAAATACATGATAGCCCCTTCATGTTCTATTGGAAGCTACAATTAGAACTGAAAGTGACGCATTAACAAAATATCTTGACTTCTGAAAGATTATATCAATTGATGCACTCTACAACGTATTAAACACATAGATAAAGCGTGTGATAACGAAAAAAGGTCAGTTTTTGAATTCAATGATGACTCTCTTAGGATTTCGTTTTCAGTGAAATTTGTATGAGTTTCTGACAAATTGTATTTCGTATGATGAGTTAAAACACTTACTTGATAAAATAAATTCATTACTTATGTTATTTAGAGTTGCAAATGTATTGAATCCATTAAAAGCCATTACCAAGAGCAGCCGGTTCTGAAGCACTTTCAACGCGAATTCGAACCTTTTTTGCCTCAGCTGTCGATGGATAACGAAGCCACGGGATCTCTGATGGTTCATTGAGAGAGATTTATTGAGAATGGGGCTGCATAGTTTTAGTCAATTTCCGCGGTGTTGTAAATTAGTAATATTCTATTTTCTTTTCCACCATTAGAAAATTTTGGAAGTTGAAATAGTCAAATTGAAGTCGTTATTAGCGTCAGCTAAGATACGGCTGCGTCTTGGGCAGAATATTATGGCTTTGTCAGGAGACGCTGCCTGAGGTGGAGGGCCGCTGCGTGCGCTCTCAATTCTAGCGACAAATTTATTGATTGATATTTGCGATCACGTCAACTCCTATGGTGAATCGTCCACTTAGGAAAGTGCCTATTTGTCGCTGCATAATGAACACTTGTCGTCTACTCGTCTCGCAGTCACTCGACACAATCCACTCTGCTCTCCTTTCTCTGCTCAAGAGAATTTTAGATCATATTGTCAACTGTAAGCATCTGACGTATTAACTACTTTCTCACCCACTCCTGTCTGAGTGGAACATGAACATTTTACGTTTGTTCTTTTCATGGTCTGATCTTCAGTGGCGTGCACCGCTCTGTTCTCGTTAGTCTCTTAGAATTCCAGTCACTGTTGGGTCTAAGTAGACCCGTTTGCCGTTGACACGGACGCTGACTTTCTTCGTGCCCTGGTGCGTTATGACAAAACCAACTCGACCCAACACCCCCTCCCCCAAAAGAACCATCGCCGTCATCTCAACCCCTCCACGTCCACCCTGCCCTTACGCTCGTCTTCACTCATGCCAGCACACCTCCTAACATCCTCTCAACTCCCCAGCCTCCATCCTGTCCTTCGGCCAGGCCCGGACACCATTGCGACTACCGCCACCTTGGTCAACGAACTCCCCCGCACCCTTCTCATCTCGTCTCGTCATCCCCTTCGCCTTCCGCCTAGAAGAGGCTCTCTAGTGAACGAATCCTCTGTGCGCTACATGGCTATGTCTGCTGCAGCGACTTCATGTTGCGGCTCACGTTCTCGTGCAGTCCCTGCAGCCGCTTTGTTCTGTTCCCAGGCAGTCGTTTTCTTTTTGCAGTTCCCCAAATACCTCCGTGGGGTTGAGCTCCCGGAACTGTTTGTGCAGATACGGTCTTGCACGATGCACATTCTTATTTATTTAAGTAGTCGCTGGGTCAACTCTCGTGATCCGATTTACGCTAATGCATGATAATCTCTTCATTCCACTCTTTGTTTAATCTTCATATTTTCGTTGACTCCTTTTCATAACGTCGTGCCCTAGGTTACGTTTGTTCTCTTCACGTACCATTAAATATTCATATTGTTTGTCTCACTTTTTCGCATCGTTTGTCTCCTACCCTGCAGGTATTTATTCATGTTATAACCCTTTGCACGACTCTCCTGTTGCCAAAATCCGTTGTTTATGCCACAGAATTTTAAAAACCTTTTGTTTTACCTCTTGACTTGTTCATGTCACCCTTCCCACTGCTTCCCACATAAACCCACCCTCCTTGCCGCCGCTCGCTGCCGCCACAACCATAATCATCCCCACTTCCATTGCCACCAACACAGTGTTGATCGCGTCCGTTACCACCGGCCAGTCACTGCCGACTCCTTCTCCTATCATTAACGAAGTCGCCTGTCAAACAGCCCAAGCTAAAGCCTACATTAGCTCCTCCTCAGAAGCGGGCGGCGGGCGCCCTATGTGACCCTGCGGCGCCCTCTGTTCCTTGCCCGTCACCGCTGAGGCCCCTCGGTGAGGCACAGGGATCGAACGGACATAAGCCGCGAACTATACAATAACGCCCCACAATATCCCAATGTCCCGGCTATACTGCTCCCCCCCACCTTCCCACACCCACCGCAGATCCACCTCTTGACTCCCCCCACCCCCACCGCCCCCCGTCCCTATTTCCGCCCCCCCCGCCACGCCTCGCCCCGCCCCCCTTCCCTCCCCACCCCCGCAATCGCCATGTTCCGCTCCCCGCCCCCGCCCGTCCGCTTGTTTGTTTGGTTCCGCTCCCCACCTACCTTGCAGACCTTCATTTTTTCCCCTTGATGGGAGCTGGAACTGTGACGCATGCCGTTGATTGTACACAACACAATGATCTTTATGTTGACCATGTGAATAATAAACCACTTTTCCGGCACGCGGAGGTTTTTGCATGCCTTTCACTATGGGGACCAATGAGAGAAGAAATCGATCATTATTTAAATAGAAGAAATCGACCATTATTTAAATACAAGTGAGGAAATCACCAAGTGTAATTATTCTTGCAATGTATAAACACAAAGAAACTCAAATATTAGCAAATAACAGCAGTTTAGTTCAGGATTTGTTACGATATTTCTTAAGTCACACTTGTATTAGAAACACCGTCGAAGTTATCGAAGCGCCAAAAGAGTAAACGAAGGCCAATTCCCAGGTAGCCGCACACCACTTAAAGTTTCAAAACGGTGTTCAGTCGTCAACGTCCAGACGGGGCACAAATAAGTAGACGAGAACACGGTCGGCGTAAGTTCTTACTCAACGTAGCGCAGTGTTTTCGGACCTCTGTGCTGCTCTGGAAGGAATGCTCGTGGCCGTGGTCGTGGTCGCGGACGCAAAATGTTCCTTGCTCAGATGTGTTACGTTTAGCACACAATTACCGAAATCGTAGGTTAAGTTTAGACGAAGGCCACAAGTCAAGTACTACATCAAGTATATCATCACGACTTCCTATTTGCGCTGTATTTGAGATAAAATATTTTGTTTTTTATGAATAAACTTAATATTCAGAACTACGTTTGGTTATCAAGAACTGTATCATGACTCATTTCAGTAATCGTTAACTATTTTTTTAATTTCTGAGATTGAAGGTAAAATATTCAAGGAATAAAAGTGAATAAAGTAAAAAGTATTGATTTTTTCCCCTAAATGTTTTTGTTATAAAATAAAAGTAAAATTGAAGACTTACGAATTTATAGGCCTTATGTTCTTTCACTATCCATATTTGCAATATTTAAGCAAGTTCGTTTTGACGTGCCGAAATATATAAAAGAAATGCGTAAACCCCCCATTTATATTATTTTAAGCAGACACCAATTTTCGGTAGAAAAACGGAAATCAGAGAAATATAATATTTTTCATGACAATATAATATTCTTAATGAAACTTAGGTATGTAGATTAATGAATATTTGGACATTTGAAGTTCTTAGGAATATCTTATCTATCTCTGCATTTAGGTAGTTTTTAGTTATAGCGCGTTCTGTTTTGTGGTCAATAGGCGAAAAGAAAATATCTCGCGAATATCAATCAGGTAGCAAGCTGTTGTCTTGCGAAGAAACGGAAATGTGGAATAATGAAGAGAGAATGCGTTTCGCAAGAGGTAAAAAAGTTTCGTGGTTTGGTCAACACCAAATTATAAGCATTATTGCTTGTGACTATGTATTTCACTGTTCTATTCATTCCCCCGATGGATCTCGTGTCACAGACGACACTTCAGAAGGTAGATAACAGCAGTTTACATACTACCTTGTTCTACATACATGTTGTGCAGGTTGCCTACCCAACTCCTTTAGCACCTTGGCAGACCGAAAATAAAAATTCTCTACCTGATAATTTCCTACGATCATAGAATGGAATTATGTTACAACTTAATTCATTTTTATAATAAAAAGCAGTGTGGAAACGATTTATAACTGAAAATATGCAGTTTAAGAAGAACTAATATCAACCTGTCCACATACAAGTATACTGAAATTATCCCTACATATTTTACCAATTTGAACCACATGTGCCTGATTTGATACATGCTTTACAGTTGTCCCAAACGTCTAGATTTCTTTATTAGCAAGGAATTTAGCATAATAATAATAATAATAATAATAATAATAATAATAATAATTTCCTTTCTTATAGTGCACTGAATTTGAATTTCTGAATCAAGTCGTTAATAAATCCATGAAACGTCCATTAACTTGATGCTACCAAACGTATAATATGTAAAAAGTCCTCGTCAGCCTAATTTCCGCTCGGACATGCGAGCGCGATGTCGCCTGCCGCCAG
This sequence comes from Gryllus bimaculatus, assembly GCA_017312745.1. Lineage (NCBI taxonomy): Eukaryota > Metazoa > Arthropoda > Insecta > Orthoptera > Gryllidae > Gryllus > Gryllus bimaculatus. The sequence goes on along the minus strand of BOPP01000051.1, from coordinate 6,968,974 downwards.
CGACACGACGTTGCAACGCGGGGGGGGGGGAATAGGTGGTCACGAGTGAACCCCAACATTGTTGTCCAGTCTCCCCCCCCCCCCGCTCTCCGTCCCGCTGGACAACACGTCCACTGCCTCCCTCCCGCCGCCCCGGCGCGGCGCCGCTGTGCAGCTGACGAATGCGCGGTCGCGCGCTTCATTTGTCGCGCGAGCGGCAACCAGTTGCGCCGCGCCGATAGGCTTTTGTTTTACAAGGTGCGACTGTGTAACGAGGCAGGAAATGCTGGCCGCATGTGACACGGTCCACATGTTGAGTCGCCTTCTATGTATTAGTTCTCTTTTGACTTTAAGATGTATTTTAGTTGCCGTTTTCGAAATGCGTTTGTGACAACGAAATATAATTTATTATTATTATTATTATTATTATTATTATTATTATTATTATTATTATTATTATTATTATCCCTATAAATTATTTGAATAAAACTGAGTGTGGGATTGTGTGTTTCCGTCACTCACAGCTTGATTGCTTTTCATGTAGAATGTTCATACAGGACAAAATTAGGATTTTGAAAAGTTTCAGAATTTTTAATTTGAAAATAAATTTTCAATCTGTTTATGACTACCCCTTCAACTCCTCCAGTTCTCGCCTCCTCGCACACCTTGGTAGGCATTCTCTTTTCTTCATTCCACAAAATGGCTGCCAGCTAGGTGTTCCCAGCACGTTTTTCTGTTTGATGTATCTATCCGACCGTCTTGTGAACGATTAACGTTGGTCCACGTTGCTTCGGCAGGGAGTACTTTTTAATTTTATTTATTATTGTTATTATTTTTTGTGAAATTTTCACATAAATTTAGCATTTCTTTTTTTTGCTCCTTTCATGTTCATTTTTTAATTTACCATATTTTTAATGGAGACACAGCGAAGATGGGAAAAGTGTTTTCCCGAAAGTTGATTTGGAAAATATTATAATTAATAAAATTATTTTAACTTCCATTGTGAACGATTAGTTTCTTTCTCACATTATGAAAAATAAGTATTACAATCTAAGAATAAATAGATAATTACATAAATAATAAAATTATTACCTAATTCATCTTTTTCATTCTATTTTACCTTAATTAAGCAGAGGTCGCACTATGTCACTTCTATCTGCCAATCAAGTTTTGAGGAACTCGTATTGCTTTAGTACGATAATTATTCTCCACCAGTATCTGAGTTTCTTCGGTCGAACAAATTATTGAATCCCAATCATTTCCTTTTCCTTATTTCTTTTCTTCAAGCGCCCTATGCGACTTGAATGCAGACTCTTTAGAAGAAGCTGTACAACGCTGCGAGCGCTTGGGTCGAAGATCTCTCTGCGAAAGAAAGGAGGGCGCTTTGTTAATTAAAGAAACCGCGAATTAATCGGGTTCCGCTACGAAGTCAGTTGCTTCGCGTGGTCGCATAATTTTAAAAGTTGAACTTTAATTGGAATCCACCCCTCCAGCCCTCTTTGCCAAGCGGCGCGCGAGGAGAGAGTGACGCCGTGGATGGATCTTAAGACAGCTGGCTATAAAGCCTCTCTGCCAAGTAAGCCTCTAAAAATAAACACTTATTCTTTCAGTACGTATTTTGTATCAGCTGACGGCTGGGATTTTGAGGGAAAACGGTGGTTGAATTTTATGAAAGGAAATCAGACGAAGCGTTGGATTGCTAGAAATAGGAGGTGACTGTGAGAGTGGAGAAAAGTATTTCACTCGATTACTTCCCTACGCGTCGGAACGATTAAAAACAAATCAGGATAAGTAAATGTGTACTTATTTCAGAACGTAAATCTTGAATCATTATTTTATCACACTTCATCTTACAAACAACAGACGCGTTAGACATTTCAAGTTTGAGAGTTTGCATTTTCGGTGTTTTCATGGAACGTTTTTTCCAGTGGCTGGCAACTTCTCCAATCTTCAAGTGCAACATAGATTCCATGAATCGTAATATCCGCCAGACCTCTTCGACCACTCCCTACCGCTCCCTCACCAATAAAAGAAAGTTGAACTTCCCTAGCTTTCTCCATAACACGCTCCTTCATCTTCATCCTCTTCTGCCGCCTTTGCTCTCTTCGACTCCCTCTTCCGTACTCGCGCTGTCCGTTCTGTTCCCGTTTCCGCTCTGTCGTCTTGTCCTTCCCTGTCCCTCTTTTTGCCCTTTTCTCTGCCCCAAAACTCTGCCATCGTCTTCTCTTCCTTAAGGCCTGCACTCCCTTCTCTGTTTACCGGCTTCGGTGCCTCACGGCCTCATCTAATGTAAGTGCAGTGCCTCTGATCGGAAGGTCGTAGGTTTGAGTCCCAACTGTGGGAAGACTTTTGATTCTAGCTAGATGGGTTGAATTAAGTCTCTACCTAGAGGATAATTCTAGTGACCGGCTTCTCTGATTGGTAGTTTTCCATGGTTTCTCTGATCAACACTAGCGAACGCTGGAGAAAACCCTAACAAACAGGTCACGGATCGCTCGTGATCTTTTCTTCCCCTTCCTTTGTCCTACGTACACACACTTTCATACATTACACTACCTCACATGCCAAGAGACCGGTCGGGAGTTTATAGCTTGTCCCTGCTGGGGCTGTGCCTTGCTGGTGGAAGATATGTAGGCGAAGAAAACGCCGATAGGTGACGGTGGTTCGGCGCCGGATCTCACCATCCAGTGTAGGAAGAGCACCCTCACCTCCCTAGGAGAAAAACATGCACTACGTTTCCGGGCCTAATGACATTAGCAGTTGACGCTCCCGGAATCACCAATCAATCAATCGTCCGTCTTTTCCTCCACTCCCGCTCCTCTCCATCTCCTCCTTATTCCTCTCCACCCTCCTCCTCTTCCATCTCCTCCTCCTATTCCTTCCCATCTCCTCCTCCTTATTCCTTCTCCATCTCCTCCTCCTTATCCTTCTCCAATCTCTCTCCTCCTTATTCCTCCTCCATCTCCCCTCCTCCATCTCCTCCTCCTCCATCTCCTCCTCCACCTCCTCCTCCTCCAACTCCTTCTCATTTTCATCCTGATCGTCCGCCTTCTCCGTCTACGGTCAACTTCCTTCCGGCTCCGCCCCCGCCTCGAGACACCGACGTGAGGATCGTGGCTCCGTCGTCTGACTCCGCTGCCCCTCGGCGGTTGCTCGCGACCCCCGCGTCCGGCCGCAGTCGCCCTTGCGACTAATCTCTCCCTAATTGGCGCCATCAGCACGCGGCCCCGGGGGCGCTCCGCCCCCCCCCCTGCTCACGTCCACCCACACCCACACAGCCCATCCCACATGCGGTTCTGGACCTGGTACAGACCCTCTCGGATTGCTTTGGTTTCTCAGCTTTGCTTGTTAATTTTGTGCTATCAGATCAATTTGCAATGCATGCACGCCAACCTTTAATTGTGCATTCTCGTGGGCTACTGGGGCGCATGTCAGATTAAATTCTAGAAAAAATAATGACTTGTTGATCGCATTTTGCTTAATCATCTGTTTTCCTTCTCCTTTTCTGTTAGAGTCCCGTGGTTCTATTTTCATTATAGATCAAAGGGGAAATTGTGATTTGAAATAAATTAATTAAAAAAGTGTTTAAAAGTACGTAATAGTATGAAAATGACGTATATGAAAAGGTGACGCCAATTTGAAATGGATAATTCTCGGTGTAATTTCCGAAGACAATAGTAAGTAGGGGTGTTTTTACATCATCTTACTATTAAAATTTCACTTTGTTAAATTCTGTATTTTTATTTTTTACAAGTACCAAACATCTCTTCAATTTCGCATTTGTATATTTATCCCGTTTTTAATGTTTCCTATCGCCTCTTCATTTTGTCTATTAGCAAGATTAGCTAATATGAATATATAATTACAGGGGATTAATTTCTTGTCTAACATTAATAACCATTCTGTCCTTTCCTTCGTGTTGTTTTTTCTCTCGCCACCAAACAAATGACAGCAACTAACGTTTTCTCTTTTTTTGATGTAAACTTATATTTTCGCAAGTAATGTTTTGAACTTAATACTATCCATTATTAGATAAAAGTTCATTATTGTTTTTTTATGATGTATAGTAGTTCATCTTTTGCAACTTAAATATCCAGTAACTTATCTTCTCACATCAATATACTCCTATGATTTATATTAAATGCTGCTTAACATTTCTCATTCCTTTTTTGATATAAACATTCTCAATAATCAGCAAAAAGTCCGGGTTAATTTCTGTGAGTACGAAACAACTCAAAACGCAATCGTAGTGTTTTTCTGACGTCAACTCCGCCGCTGCCGTTGCTGTCTTCGTCCCGGGCGCGGTCGCCGACGAACAAAGTAAGGCGGGCGGGCGTTCGTGAGTGCGTGCGTGCGTGAAGCAAGGCAAGGCCCGCGGGACAGGAATTTCAGCGCATGAATATAAATGTCCTCCTCCCTCCCAGTTCTTCCATCCGCCGCCAGGATCGTCCCCAGATGCCGACTTTCGTATGTTGCCTCCGGTTATTTCTTCTTCCTAAAGGAATTCTTATCGCGCTGTTGTTTCTTGTGCGTGCGAGTGTCTGTGTGTGTGTATAACTCGTCTTTTTTTGTACTTTCTGAATACGGAGCAATATAAACGTCTGTTGTCATTCCATAAAAGGAAACTGGTTGAGTGTTGTTTTTTGTAGCAGAAGTGATGTTTGAAGGATGCCAAAACATTGACTTGAGATACAAGATATGCAAAGTTTTAATACTTAATAAATATGCATAACATAATCATATTAGAGGATAGGGACACTCCATGTAGAAATTTTTAATGGGATGTTTAACTAAATTATTTTCTTATATATTATATATTTTTGAATCAGTTTTATTTTACAAAAATTGATTTGTATCGTTATCACTTGAAAAATTTTAATCAGGAGACAATGTTGTGAATTTGTGTTGTTTCAAGTGTTCTCTATTTCTTTATTTTCACTCAGTACGATCTCTTAATAAACTCTGTTAAAACTGAAATAACGCTTGAAACGTAATATATTTCGCTGAGTACTATTTCTGCATTTATGTTAATATTTATGACTGTTTTGTCATTTGTGTTTCTTAAGAATTGTTGTAAATAGATTAAAATATTTTTGTGGAAATGATAAAATAATCACAACTTTGGAGAAGGAATACGAATAAAGTGTCCATGGTATAGTGAACCGATCAGCATGAACTTGTTTGAAAAAGTCCTTGATATCTGATAGTTTAACGATTGTAAGTTACACCATTATTATTGATTGGTCGTGGATGCCATAGACTCCACCGCGTTGCACTTCAAGGAACCAAACGTGCGGCCCACAAATCCAATTTTCTTGTCCGGAGGCTAAGGCGCCCGGTTGGTGTGGGGGGGGGCTGCGGGGAGGGGTGCGGGAAGGAGGCGTCAGTGCCCGGAACGAGGATGGGTCGAAATAAAGTAGGCAGTGGCAGGGACAGCAAGGGAAGCTAGGTCCTCAAAGATCAGGCTGAGTTTTTGCATCATCAGTTTTACAATCAAAACTCTTAAGAAAGGAGTGTCAAGAATTAATAACTGTCACAGATGACACACTCGCCTATACTGTCCTAGTTAAAAAAGCCTAGTGTATTCGCTAGAGATGTTGTTTCACTTGAAAGAATTATGGAGAAAATCTTTTCACGCTCAATGCTCACATATCCTACTCTTGAGCTTCATCGAAATAAGCAGATAGTACAGGACTTCCCCTTCTTTTTTAGTGTTAATAATCCTCCTCCATCAGGAAAAATCTTTTGTGTTCGACAGGAAAATAACTAAACTTTTTTTCAATGTCTACGATGAAATATTGTAATATAAAATTTGTAACTTTTGAGTAAGTGAAGATTTGAAGTACTTTGAAGAACTAAGTAATATAATATTTTTTTGCCTAACACCTACAAAAAATTGAGTCATATTTATAACAAACACATTATCACACAATTTCTGTCATAGTAAACTATTATGCAGAGTTTTTACCACCCGATGTGGGTATGCAGAATGCACACAAAAATTAAAATGTCTAAATTCATAATTTAACTGGGGCAAACCTTCAGTTTCACTCAAAAGAGTTTTTCAGCGTTTTAACGTTAAAAAATACTTCTATTTTTTATATTCGCCAAAATCTCATTTAAAGTCTGGTTTAGAATTTGCAAACCATTGCCTTCCGCTCTCTCCAGAAGCCAATACCTCGCTGGCAGCCAGCCAGAAGCTTCGTAGCGGCGAACGGACGTCGGGAAATTATCCCGTTGGAGTCTTCGCTCGCGGCGCCCCGCCAGGGACGAAGTAGACGCGACCGCGTCACCATGGCGACGGTCGCGCACCCGGCGGTGACGGCCAGCTCCCGCTCCCGCCTGGCGCCCGAAGGAGAGGCGGGATGAGGTCGCTCGGGTGATCATCCGGCTCGTGTGGTTTGGTGGGCGGATAGGTATAGGATCTCATTTCGGGTTTTTCCCGGCATTCAGCGAGCAGTGTTGTTCTTCAACATTCTCCTGTTATCGATCGAAGAAACCCCGCCGATCGCTAGAAGTTTCTTCCAGACAACTGCTGGAACTGCTCGTCGCGCATAATAGTCATACATGTGCGCATTGTTGGCATGAGTATTAAAATAGTTTATTAAATTATTTATAAAATATACTCTCCCTAATTAATGGCTACTTATTACTACAAACTTTAAAACACCTTATCCAACACTTAACACTAACACTTAACACACACACAATGAACGTGAATTCTTTTAATGTGGCAACCGATGAAATTTTAAAAAAATTAATATCATCTAAGAATTACAAAAGTATTTTCTGATATACGATCTCATAAAGAATTCGTTAAATCGTTACTTAGTAATTGGTGTTTTTGTTTGTAACGTCACTTATGTAGCAAACGTACCGCTGACTAACGAATTCATTCACATTTACATTTTTGTGATTATGTTTATTTTATATTGTGTACAATGGTTGCTAGTGTATGTGTTTGAAGGCTAGTTAGTAGACATGATAAAAATGACCCAACTATGGCAATGAACAAATCTGTATTGTCGAAGTGATGCATAAACAAAGTTACTTACTATGAAAAATAAACCTACTTCCCCATTGCACTCCCTCAAACCCCAGATTTTTCTCCTTCTGCTGGGCAGCAATGTACATTTTCCGTAGCCAGTAGAATGGTTCAGAAGCACCAATGTTACAAGCAAATATTTCGGGTCGTTCGGCAGCAGGTAGGCGAGCACCGTTGTAATATCAGCTATTGCGCCTGCGGTGCTGGCGGGGGCGTCGGTTGCGTTTCCATGGCGACGGCTGACCCGACTTGCGACCTCGCAGGGCGACCGCCGCCGCCGAGTGTATCATCCCTGTTATCGGAGCCCACACATCGCCCTCTCGGCGCACGGGTTGGAGGCCGCCGTATTGATAATCCCAGGACGCCTCAGCCGCTGTCCCCTCCGCTCCGCCCCCCCCCGACCCCACTCCACCCCATCCCGCCAACGCTCCCGACCCCGTCAATCCCTCACCGCCCACGCCAAAAGCCACCTACCACCGCGCCACGCATTTCGCTCCCCGCTTCCCACGCTCCCACCCCACCACCCGCTTTCGCACTGCCGCTCTGCCCATCTCCAATCTCTCCCGCAGCTCTGACGACCCGCCAACCCCCGCCCAACCCCGCCCAACCGCCCACCCCCCCACGCCCCGCACCGCACCCCCCCGCCAACCCCGCCCAACCCCCGCCCAACCCCCGCCCAACCCCCGCCCAACCCCCGCCCAACCTCCAACCCCGCCCAACCCCGCACCAACCGCCCACCCCCGCCCAACCCCCGCCCAACCCCCGCCCAACAAACTGTCTTTTAGTCAATTTTCATGTCATTAGTCAATTCAGTATCTGTTAGAAAGGTTTAAAAATTGGACTTAAGTGAGAAAAATTCAGCTACCAACCGATATTAGAGGTTCAGAGTACCAATTGATGTCACTGCAGTGCATCTCACAGAAAGGTTCTGGAGTTCGAGTCCTCATGTTGGTAGGATTTTCGTCACTAGCTACATAGCTAGGTCTAATTCATCCTCTGGCTGGAGGAGAATTCTACCGGCTGCTCTGATCGGTAGTTTTGCGTGATTTCTCCGATCAACACAAGGTGAATGCCGGAACACTTTCCTAACAAACGGGACACGAACCGCGCGCGATCTTTATTTCCTCGTCCTTGTCTTAATCTCACCCTATACTTACTATTGCATGCACTACACTACACGTATGAGTATGTCGGGAGACCAGTCAAGGAGCTTAGAGCTTGTCACGACGGGGCCGATGCGTTGCCCCGCTTGTGGGATACCTGGTTGGGGAAAATCTCGCAAGAGAACGGGTACGCTAGTGCCGGATCTCCCCTCCCTCTATCAGGAGAAGGTCGTCGCTTCTCCCGCGATAAAAACTCACTCCACTTACAGGTCTAATAACGTTTGTAGTTGACGCGTTGACCCGTAATCAAAAATCAATCAATCAATTCAGTGCCAGGAACTCACAAACATTATGTTTAATCTGCTCATACAAGAGACCAGAAAAAGAAGAATGGTGTGTGAAAAGTCTAAAAAGACTAATTGCAAAGAACACTGGTTCATATTTCTTAAGTGGTCTATCAACTGAGATTCACGCTGTCCTACTTCCACATATCTACATTTCAAAGTATTCTGCTATTTTTGTGTACACAAAAGTACACATTTGAGAAATATTAAGAAAGTGAATAAGTTTTTTATAGTAGTGTTATGTATGCTGTTTCACATCAACGTTAGTTTTGAGGGAAATAGAATTGCAAAATACTACAGATTGTATGCGCTGCTGTAAAAGTGGACACAGAAACTAGTGTTTGAATTTCTCTTAAATGAAGCACGGAAAAAAATATTTCACGGAAGTCTTCTGATAAACCTTGCTGTGCAGCGTACGCAATGTTTCAGAAGCACCTAAGCGGGTAAAGGCGATGACACGATTTCCGAGAGAGCGCAGGGCTTTCTTGGGAGGAGTCCGCGGAAGGATTTTCGGACTTCGCTCTCTCCTCGTGAGCGATCTGCGCCGCTTTTTCTGGGCCTCGAAGGCGTCGGGACTGTCACGATTCGAGCAGTCACCCGCTTTCGCCACTCACCAATGATGCATGCTTCTTCAGAGTATTTACTACTAATACAACCCAGTGCCCATACTGCTATTGTCTTATTTCCTCAATCTATATTACTTTGAACACACTTCCATTCAACAGGGTAGTAAGTGTATAACGCGTGAAAATTCGTTTAAATTTAATCTTTATAATTATATTTCTATCTTAAACAACTTAGCCTATGATGATATTTTACGAAAATTAGAGTATACGATTCGTAATTAATGTTTACTTTTTCTTTCTTCCTTTATTTATTTTCATGTCGCCACTTTAGTAATTTTTGACCGTAAGGAAAATTGAAGTGGATGCGATTATATCCCAAATAGAGTTTTTTTTTGTTTTCTAACTGAACCGAAACGTTTTTTGTTGTTTTTCCGCCGGTGAAGCACTTTGTGAACAATTCTGAGCCTCTCTCGCAGCAGCTGGCGCATCGGGCGGCGAAGGCTGGGCTCCGTGCGACTTCGAGCGCCGCGAGCGAAGTCTCTTTGTTCCGCTCTCCGCCGTCGCGGAAGCCGTCCGCTGCACACGGGGTCTTTTGCCAATCCGCTATTAATGCCTGGTGGACTCCGCCGAGGGTTTGCCAAACCGTCAAATCAAATGTACTTGGTTCAAAGCAAATGTTCTTGTGGTCAATTCGTCTAGAAACAGGAAGCGTGCATTCAGGATAACTCATTTTTTTCACTTCCTCCCATACTACATACGTTTTATAGAGAAAATTATTAAAGCAGTAAAAATCGGCGATTTTTCGGTAGAATAAATTTATATCATAGATCCCTGAAACCGGAAAACTGGATTATTCTTATTCCTATAATAATATAACACTTGCACTTACGAGTAATATAGTATTTGTGTACTCCCTTCTAATAGGTTCTATAGCCAGAATACACCATGTGTGTGTCCTTTAAGTGTCGAAGAAATTGATTTAGGGTAGGATGTCTCAGCATCTTTTCATCGGTCAATTTCAACTCTCGGTGGTTGTTCCATTCTTTCATTCAAAATTCTTTGTATGAAAGTTTTTATTACGTAACGAATTGTCGTAAAAATGTCAAGCTATCTTGGGAAATTGCTTCAACGAAAAACAGAGAAACTCGCATTCCGGCTGTAATCCTTGCCGCGCATTGTGCTTGCCGGTCACAATTGCTTCGTAACCCAAAGGTGAAATTCTGTACGGAAACGAGCGAGGACGTTGACCTCCCCCTGGGCCGAATCCTCGCACATCTTCCAACCTCGCTCTCGACGCCTTCTCCTTCGCCCTCGCCGATTCAGCATTCAGTTCTCCCTTTCTGCGCCGCCTGAGAGAGCAGCTTTCCCTTCACCCTTCCCTCCCTTCTTTCGCGAGAGGAAAAATACACGCGCCGGGAATGGGCGGTTTTATTATGCAAATCATGGGCGGATGCAACCGCCACTGCCACCGCCACCACCACCGCCACCCAGAGCTCTGAAGATGGCCGAAACGTTAGTACAATTGACCGAGACGCGGCTCATCCCGGATAGCCAAGAATACATTGATTCCGGCCGTGAAAGCCTACGAACCCATATAACGAACCTCCACCGCCAGCTACGGGCACAAAGGGCGCGCCCTCCGCCGAGAACGCGGGCGCGTGTTAGTGCATGCACGTCCAAGTGCCCGCCGGCTGCAACGAATGCGCGCCGTCTGCCCACGCAATCGAGATGTACACCTGTCAATTTTGCTATTGCTTGCATACTACTTCCGTATAATGCATGAACTGTAATGGTGCAATAAAATGTAACTTTTTTTTAACAAGAAAAAACATTTTGTGAATCTGTGATAACAAAATATGTGGATACCTACTTTTTTCTATTAGTAGTAAATAACTTCATCTAATACTTGTTAAATTAGAATCAACGTTTTGTGGATCATTTATACACAAAATAGAGGTTTACGGCAAAACATTTTCCTGACGGTCCGGACACAGGTCTGTCTCACTATCCCTCTGTCCGTCTCTCCGCCTGTTCGTTTCTCCGCCTGTTCGTTTCTCCGCCTGTTCGTTTCTTCGCCTGTTCGTTTCTTCGCCTGTTCGTCTCTCCGCCTGTTCGTCTCTCCGCCTGTTCGTCTCTCCGCCTGTTCGTCTCTCCGCCTGCCAATCCTCGTATCTTTGTCAATCTGTCTGGCCGTCTGTCTGTGATCAACACTAGCGGCTAAAGCTTAGGCAGGCATTGCACGAAAATTAAAGCTACCCCATGATTGATATCAATGCCCCTTAAATTTGAAAGGGATGTTATTTATTTTTTCGGAGTACTTTACAGAATTTTCATAATTTTATCATATATGTCTGCAATTTTTTCGAAGTACACAAAGTACGTCTCTAAAGTTTTCTCAAAAAATGCAAATTACATATATCTGATTTTCTAAAACGAACGTTACATTTTTCGTCGTTTTCCTATATAATACCCTATCTAATTCCTTTTCAATATTGAAGATAATATTGTTCTTAATTAAAAAGTTTCTTATATTTTTAATTATGTTAATGTGCAATTTTTTAAAAAAAAGTGTTTCGTTTTCACGTAATGTTCTGTGAAAGAAAGACAATAAAAAGATTTTCTTAAAAAAATATCGAATTTGTTTCTCGAATAATGCAATGTGCACTTCTAAAAATGGAGCTGGTCCGATTTTTATTCATTTCTGAATCTTCAAACATTGGAAAAGCTACAAAAAATGAGAAAACCTTTGTGGTGTTGTATCACTATTAGTTTTTGTTTTTGATTATATTCCAAAATTCAAGATAATTCTAAACAGAATTCACAAAACGAAATTAAGGAGGGCAACATATGTGGAAATTCAAGAAGGCAAAGCAATGAGAACGGTAGGTTTTTATTTTGTTAAAACATTCACGACGAAAAAAAGATTTCTTGAATTTGCGGATATTTCTGAGCTCTCCATTAGTTTGTATTTGTTTTCTGCTATTTGCTTTGTGATGTTGCTAGCGTTTGTAAGGCCGGCCCGCTCGCCCTCCACCAACTTCTTTTTCCGCTTATTTTCCCTAGTGAATGGAGAATACTGGAATAAATAGGTCATATCGAACACTTGCATAATTTATTCAAATCAACCTTTGTTTAAATTTCAACACCTATATACAAGATAGCACGCCAACGCCAACTCAAAAAACATCGACCCTACGATTCTCTCTCATCAAAAGAGCCGTCTCGGCTGATGAGCAGAACGACCTCGATCCTGGGCAGATGCGGCTCCGTCCCCGGAGAAGAGCCGTCCTCGGCCGCCCCCTCCCCAATCGCGTGGCCAAGATGCGGCGCCGTTCTCGCGCCGGACGAGGGCGCCATGACGACGAGGTGTGGTGGGGACGCGCCCGCAGGTGAGGAGGCTGTCAGCGCGGCAAACACCGCCGCCTGCGCACTGTGCGCGACACGGCTCCCTGATTGCCGGCAGCCCCCACCCCACGCCGCCCCAGCCCCTCCCCGCCCCGCCCGCCTCGCCCCGCCCCGCCCCTCACCCTCACGCCCGACCGCCCGTTCGCGTCGGCCCCCGCCGACGAGCTTTTAATGAGGAGGCGCCGCCAGCCGCCATCCTCCCGTCTCGAAGAGATTCGGGATCCGTTCTTCTACCCCGCCCTTCCCGCCACCCCCGGCGCGCCGACCCCTCAGGAATGAGTCTTCTGCAGACGGACGGGAGCAGACGTGATGCTCTGGCCAAGGGACTTTTGCCCTTATTTTGACGAGGAAGTTCTGTTCAGACGATACTGCTTTCCATTGACAGTCGTTTTTTACATTAAATTATGTGATATAAGTACGATTATTACTAATTTTCAATTCGCGCAGAAAACGATGAAGCCTTCGACCACATGAGTGCTGTCCTTTCTCAGGAAAAATCCAGAAAAAATGAATCAGTTTCGATTCTGCCTAAAAAAAAGCAGATCTTTCATTGTGTTATTCCGCATGTCCTCATATTGGGCGAACCAAGTGAATACTCATTCTTCGCTTTCGTCACAGCTAGCGTCGTGGTACATACATACTCCACAAAAGACACCGCCGGCCATTAAATATTTACTTTCCACGTTTTTCGTTAAGACACAGCAACGTTTTTGCTAATTATTGGTAATGTACTTTTGTACTGTGTGTATACAATATACTATGTTATTCCAGTATTCGTGGAGACTTTTTTGTTTAAATATAAAATTTATTAGGGCGGTATACGAGATTATTTTATATACTGTTCTTCAGTAGAGTGCATGCTACTTTTTCGAAAACCATTTTTTATGATTTTCCACTGCGTTTTTGTTTATGGAAGCCGCTAGTTTTTAATAATGAAAGATTAGTTGTTGCTTTGAATCATTGTTTATTCTCTCAACTAGACCACTGTATATATTTTAATGAAGACGAGCTATTTCTTTGTTGCCTGAGCTTTTTATCCATTCCACATTGAATACATTTATCGTATCAACGTAAATATTTTGTTAATTACAATTTATCTAATTAGAACTTTTTCACGGCAGATCGTTGGATTACTTTAACACATTTGGATTTCAACTCTTTATTTTCAAGAAAGAAACCAACCCTGACGCTTGTGCTGTGTTGCCTAGTGGAGCGTATGATTGTGACACACTTCGCGCATCCTATTGGCCATTACTCTAACTAGATGGCTTTTGTAACAGATTTTTTGTAAAAAGAGAAATAGTTTATTATTTTTAATAAAATGACTTTATAGGGTGTATAATTATATTCTAACATAGTTATTTGTAAGTTAGCACATTTGTAAGTTCTAATATTTTGACTTGTTATATGCATCATGTAATTTTATTTTTCTTCACACTGTTTATATTGCAACATACTTTCACGAGATGTAAAAATTCTTTATTCGTAAGGCTGTCTTTAACGTGGTCTAATGCAAATTTATTGTAATTGCAACTCACTAATACATCTTACTATAAGCTTGCTTTTTGAGTCTGCGCTTGAAGTAGGCCACCACAAATTGAAAACAGAAGGGTCTTTTCATTATCTTCGAATAACTGCAAAAACACTGTGAGTGTGATCCGTTTGTGACATTAAATTTTCAGAAAACTGTCTTTCTGTGAATTGTATCGTAGAAGAGAAGTGTTCATTGAAAAACTAGTATCAGTGTGAAACAGTGACGAACCTTATATTGCTCCTTCGGCTTTTTAAGACGCATCCATCCTAGGTTGAGTCGTTCCGTCTCAACCCATCAGAAATCAACTCAACTCAAAATAAACAAGTACGTCCTAAAAAGCTAAAAGAAGTTAACCATCTCAATCTCAGATAAATAATTCGTGTCAGTGTATACTGCAGACATCCGCGATGACAATCACTTCGAATCTGTGTGTGATGTAGTTCAGAACATTCTCCATATTGCTCAAGGGATGTAAATTCAACTTAATTGAACTCAAGTCAGTTTTAATATATCTAATGTATTTTGAGAACTTTTCTAAAAGTCTTGTTGCTCATCCTCTCAGTTCGTGACCGATATATGTGTGCTCATGATAAAGACTCGCGCCATGCAAATCAAGCCATCTCGACTCGACTCACCCTAACCTCACTGAAATCGACATACCAGGGTAGCACAAAACCAAATGTAGCTTCCCAACAGTATTCCATGTCGTAGTCATCGTGATGACCGCGGCGAATTTTCGTGCGCTCAAGATTGATACGCGATACGCGTCATGTATTTCAGTCCAAATGCATTGGACATGACTCTACCCAAAGTGACGAAACTTGACATACTTGTGTAGCACAATGTTGCTCCCGAACAGTATTTCAAGTACTAGTGACCGCGACGAGTGTTTGTGTGCTCAGGATCAAGACTCGCGCCATGCATCACAACACAGCTCGACTCGACTCAACCCACTTGACTCAAACTCGACATAATAATGTAGTGCAATAATATTAAATGAAGCATTCCAACAGTATTTCACGTACTGTTGACCGCGACGAGTGTGCTCATGATCAAGACCCGCGCCATTCATCTCAACCTAGCTCGTCTCAACTCACTTGACTCAAACTTGACATACTAATGTAGTGAAACAACATCAAATAAAGCATCCGAATAGTATTTCACGTACTAGTGATCGTGGCGATTGTCCGTGTGCTGATGGCCAAGAACAGTACCACGCATCTGAAACCAATTCGACTCGACTTTATTCAACTGAACATACTAGTGTGGTACAAGAATTGCAAAGGTTCCGAACAGTGTTTCACAAACTAGTGACTGCAACGAGTGTTTGCATGCTCGTGATGAAGACCCGTATCATGCATATCAACAGTGTTTCATGTACTAGTTATCGCGACTCTTTTTTGTGTGCTCATGATCAAGACACTTGCTATGCATCTGATCCCAGCTGTACTCAACTCAATCTACTTGACTCAAACATAATGCAGTACAACGTCAAAAATAGCATCCGAACAGTATTTCATGTACTAGTGATTCCAACGATTTTTTGTGTGATCATGGTCAAGAACAGTTCCACGCATGTCAATCCAATTCGACTGGACTTGACTCGACTCCACATACTAGTGTGGAAAACAATATCAAATGTAGCTTCCAAATAGTGTTTCACGAACTAGTGACTGCGACGCGAGTTTGCGTGCTCGTGATGAAGACCCATGCGTTGTATCTCACCCCCACTGCACGCGTCCGCGTTCTGTAGCGAACAAATAGTATTTCATATACTAGTGACCGCAAAGTGTGTGATCATGGTCAAGAACAGTGCCACGCATCTCAATCCAAACCGACTCAACTCCACATACTAGTGTGGAACAACAACATCAAATGTAGCTTCCGAATAGTGTTTTACGAACTAGTGACTGCGTGCTCGGATGAAGACCCGTGCGTCGCTTCTCACCCCAACCGCACGCGTCCTCGTTTTGTAGTGAACAAATACTATTTCATATACTAGTGACCGCGACGATTTTCCGTGTGATCATGGTCAAGAACAGTGCCACGCATCTCAATCCAATTCCACTCGACTTGGATTGACTTGACTTGGATAGTGTTTCACGAACTAGTGAGTGTTTGCGTGCTCGTGATGAAGACCCGCATGCGTGGCATCTCACCCCCACTGCACGCGCCCGCGTTCAGTAGCGAACAAATAGTATTTCATGTGCTAGTGGCCGCGACTATTTTTCGTGTGCTCATGCATCTGATCCCAGCTGTACTCAACTCAACCTACTTGACTCAAACTCGACATAATAATGCAATACAACAACGTCAAAAACAGCATCCGAACAGTATTTCATGTACTAGTGAGCACAACGATTTTCCGTGTGATCATAGTCAAGAACAGTGCCACGCATCTCAATCCACTTCGACTCGACTTGGATTGACTCGACTTGGATAGTGTTTCACGAACTAGTGACTGCGACGAGTGTTTGCGTGCTCGTGATGAAGACCCGTGCGTCGCATCTCACCCGCACTGCAGGCGTGTCGGCGTCGGCGTCGGCGGCAGCGGCGGCGCGCGCGCGCAAGTGCTCGGCGCGGCAAACGTGTCTGAACCGCCGGGTACCTTGAGATCGACGCAGGATGCTCGCATTGCTGGCTAATCTGCGCGGTCTCACCGGTAGCCGCCGGCGCGCCCCGCCCGCTGCCGCGCCCGCCCGCACCCCGCGCCCCCCCGCCGCGCCCCCCGCGCCCTCGCCATCTCGGAAGAGATCTCAGCTTGCGTCGCTGCTTCTAATGCCCTCCACCGTATATATTGTTTTTTTTTAATTTTCTCTCATTTTCATTGTCTTTCGATTTGTTTGTGTGTATCTAGTGTCGAAGTCGCTTACCTGTTGTGATTACCATCCCCGTTTCATTCATGAGTTCTTTTTTTTTTTTCAAGCTAGTTCCGCACTTTTAAATTTCGTTTTCTTAGTGTGCTTACTTGGGACATCATATCAAGAATGTACACGATACGTGAATTGTGTTGATGACAACTACAGATTTTGCTGCCCAACCATTTTATTTGTGGGGAAAATGTTAATCTACCGGTTGTTATTACAGTTTGCTTCTATATTAATTTTGCTAATTTTTAAATTTCATATCCTTTTATTTCTCTCCATATTTTTCTCAATTTTTTCGGCCTGTTCATAAATCAATAATAAAAACTACAAAACATCGCTTGGGTAATCGAAGTAGAAGTATAGTATACATTTTTATAAATGTACTTAGAACCTGAAAACTAACACAATAAATGTTGAATTTGACATTTGTTTGGAATATATTCCTCAAATGATTTTTTATGTAGAGATCAGTATCTTACTTCTCTTTTCTGATAATTTGATTTGTAGAAAGAATTCCTATTTACTCTCTCAAAAAAGTATTTTCTTTCTTTTTATATTTTGCATTTTCTCTTGTGTTCTATTGTGACAAATAACTGCGTGTGTGTAATCATCTTTGTATGTTCTTCTCGATGCTTCTTTTCTGTCTCTTCATTCGTATGTGTAGTGCAAAAAAATATTTGTGAACGTTTTTAACTATTCAAGATTAATTTCATAATTTGTTTTCTTTTATATTCGTGTGGTCATATTTAATATTCTGTCATTTTAAAATTTAATTGTTTGTGATATCTTGTGTATCGGAAAAGACATATGTGTTTAATTGTTAATATTCAAATCGTATCTTTCGTATCCTTGTATAAATCTTCATACATTTGGTAATAAAGATAATTTTACATTGGTGCTTGAATGTATTGTGTCCCCGTTCTTTTTGTTTATTAACTAACATTGGAGAAGAAATGCTTATAGTTACGAGGCCATTATTAGTATATAATGTAAATGTATCGTCAATGGTAGTTGAGGACTTCAAACGTGCTACTCATTCTCATGGAAATGTTATATTAATATGATGATTCTTGTAGTAAAGGAAACTATGAACAGTATGCCTTTATTGAACACGCGAAAGTCTCAATAAAAATGTATCATTATCCGCTGCCCGTATTCTCCCACGGCAAACAGCGTTCCAGAAGCTCGCTCCGAGAGGTCGATGCAGGGAACTAATAAGCGCGTGCCTTCAGCGCGCGGGCATTGCCACGCAGCGCGTCTCCCTCGCGCCCTCTGCTGTTGCGCGAATCGAGGATCGTTGCGGCTCGCAGCCGCCCCCACCACGCGCAACGGCAGCAACGGCCCGTGAATCCGGTACGAGGCCCCGGGATTTGTCGTAACTACTGAGGTCGCATCCACAATTGCCATCGCCATTCCATTGTCCATCCCTATTATCACTGTCACCATCTCCGCCATTAGCATTAGTGTTGCCGTTATCTTCCCCTCGATAGCCATCGTCTCCTTTACCGTCGTCGCCAATGCTACCAACATCTCCCATTTCCATCACAGATTCATATCAAAACAAATACCTCTGAAGCCGAAGTGTTTTCTGTTGTTTTTTTTCTCAAGAATCCCCATCTTTTTTTTCGTCTTTCTTCTTGCTTGTCCCTACTTTGACCACTGTTATCGTTTTTGTCACAAATGTTATCCCTTTTTTCGTCATGAAATTCAACGCCTTCACCATCACTGCCGTCAGTACCATCGCTGTTGACACCTCCGATGCCTCCTTCACCGTACCCTCCTCCGTTCCCTCGGTCGTAAAAAGTAATTTCAACAGGTACACGGTTGCCATATTAAAAATTCCTGCCACGTGACAGTATGTCGGATCCCCTGGCGCAACTTTGTCTCCTTCCCCGCACCCCGATGGGGGCGGGGCAATGCCAATTACCTGCGTGGAGGCGGCGGCGGCGGCAGTGGGGGATTACCCTTTACCCAGAACGCCGGAAGCCGAAAACATGTAGGAAACCCGCCCCGTGTTGAGTGGCCGACTTCACGAGTAGCTGGATTTAAAAGCAATATTCGAATAACTGGCGCTACTCCGCGCTTAAGCGGCTACTTCGCGGTATTGCTCGTCGCAGGGCACCGAAGGAGCGCTTTTGAATTTTACGCCGTCGTAATAGGCGAAGAAGAACAAGTAATTATCCATTGAGAAGGCGTGCTTTTCATCTAAATTGCTGAAAGTGGGCGCTTGAAGGTAACCAGCATGTTTTCTCCTTGTTAAAAAGTTAGTGGAATTTTACGAATTTTTATACTTCTTTATTCGCAGTTTTAAACAGAATATCTCTCGCCAAGAATTTGTTCTCGTTACGCTGTTTCTGAGTGCTTGTTTCTCAAGCTAGGAAAACGTATTAATCGTTTACTAAAATTTGTTTTCATTGATAATGATAGTGTCGCGAATTGATAGTTTCCCGATGTTAAATAGTTAAATATTTGATTCATTTGTGTAAAATGCATTAAAAAGTGTTTGAAATATTGTAGTATAAACATTTATTTAAATCATTACGAAAAGTATGTCTCCAAGTAAATTTTATTTGAAGATTATTCAGTATGATTGAATTAAAGTAGTTACTAGAATGAGGTTTCTAGATTGAATTAATAAAAATTAGTGCAGTACTTTTTACGTTCTTATGTAGAAAAATTTTATTTTTCACTAATATCACGACGTTTCGGGACCAGATATGATCACATCAATAGGTACTAGTAATTTGAAAACAAACAAATTGTTCCTTTATTGTACGTTATACATGTTCATTTTATATTGAAAGTTCCCGTATTTTAATTTGTGTCAGTAATATGTATAGTTCGCGCAAGTTTGGTGCGTGTAGAAAAGTACCATAGTTGGTAGTTGAACACAAAGGCACAGGGAATTTTAAACGCGAATGCATTGGACATGTCGGACGGGAAGATATCGGTACGAGAGCGATTTTCATGTACGATGAAGGAAAAGCAATTATCTTGGGATGAGCCAATCGCTTTCCGGACTTTTGTTGACGATTCAGATAATGATCGGCGGTAGCGGTAAGCAAGACAGACAGTGGAAGAACTGACATGTTAGGATGGGGACAGGGCTGAAGGCTTCGGATGGTCGCTCCAGCTGCAGGTGAAGCGGCCAAAGTACAGTCAGTTAACCCGGCAATAAAGGTCGATCGAGTGCACGTGGGATGGCGCGTTTATAGGGACCGGAAATAAAAGATGTTAGAGCCGGAGGGAACAGTTGGCTCGAGGGACAAAACAGCAGAAGCGAGGCAGTGAAAACGTGAAAATGGGTGGACGAAGCAGACGCAAACCTACAAAAGAGGTTCTGAAACCAACTGCGGGGAGACAATATGAGACAGGAGAATTAGAGGAATTGGAGGTTCTTCCTCGGTAATACTGGCATGAGTGGCTGAGAAATTATTCATTGCAATATCAGGGAAATGGATATAAAATAAGCTTATGTTCATCATTGTGTGGGTTCTTTGGGCGGTCGCGAATGGTTCATCGCCACTGACAGCTGCCCGCTATGAAACGCAGCGAGGTGCTCGTTTGAGCGTTAAAATGTATCCCCCAGTCGCTAAGCGGTAAAGGGTGCGCCTTGCTGAGAATTTGAAGTGGCAGAATACATACGATCCACATTTTCAAAAGTATCCAGCATTGAAATTTGACGCTCTGAAGCGCGTTAAACTGCTTTGCAAGAGGTAGTAGGTCATGAAGTGCAAATCAATGCACTGCAGGAAACCTACGGTTCTTTAATAAGATGAAGGATGTATGGACAAAAAATTGAATAGATGTAAAAAACATCCAAGCCTCGAAAAAATAAAGGATTTCTAAAGTAAGTTATCGTAGTTGGTACTTTGTTTACGATAAAAATCCCTTGCAACATTTATTTGGTTCTTGCTAAAAAGTAATAAGCACTAACATTGTATGTACGTAACTGTCGATCAATTTATGTCAAATCATGTAGTAGTTTTAGTGAATACATGTCTATAGAACAGTTCTTTCGTGTAAAATTACGCTTTTAATAATTTTAATAATATATTTGGATGAGCGAATGCTTATTCTGACTACAGGGTATGTTTACATAAATATTATTCTTCCCTAACATCCGCAATTATCGAAGCATGGAATACACCCAACTTTTTTGAACGCTGCATTTACAGTTTATAACAATATAAAACGAAATTTTATTCCCAACTCTGCACAGAACCTGTTTTAATTAATACGTACCATTAATCGTCCGATAAAAAAAGTTAGGCCACTTTATGAGTTTTCCTGCACCCTGAAGCGCCTGTGTATAACACGAACTGTACATTCCTCCCGTTTTTTCTTCATCGCCCCATTTCCAACGAGTTTCCACTTCTGCTCTGTAGTACTTTCTTGGTGAGCCCGCGAGCGGAGGTGTCCACCCTTTGTAACCACGAGCTCGGGACGAAGTTTTGTCCAGCAGCGCGGTGGTGCGGATTCCGTCCGTTCCTCCGTCCGTTGCCTCCTTCGAGCGGCGGGGCGGATCACGCGCGACAAAGCTGCCGCTGCTTTGTGCGAGGACGGTCCTCGAGAGGTTTCCGAGGACGCGACGCGACGCGACGCGGCGTGGCGCATTCGCAGGGCGACCACAAAGAGACCTCTGACCTCCCCCCGCTCTTGCTCCGCGGAGGCGCCGGGCAAATCCCTTTAGAGTTGCCACGTTTGCGCTGAGACGTCAACCGGCGCCCGATGCGCGGAAGGTGAGGGTGAGCCTTCCTCCCTTCCGAGAGGAAGCCATTTAATTTACTGACACACACTTAAATTGTGTGTTCTCGTATAAAAAGAAAATATTTTTATTTATTTATTTAATAGGTAATTATCACAAACAAATTAGCTTACTCGATCCTATGTGGCTAGGCCGAAGGCCTTTAAGCCATTACAATACCTACATCCTTTCGCGTTGTAATCTTTCGAATTCTGGTATTCACCCCAAATGGTCTCTCCATCGCATCAAAGCCGCAGAAAAGAGACCATAAGGTACGGCTCAGGAAAAAAACCTTGAAGGGGGAAAAACCTGCCGTCAGAAGCCGAGTACTTACTAAATAAATAAAATAAAAAAAAAATACTTGATTACATATCAACATACAATAAGTTCGTCTTCCTCACAATGCATTATTAAATCATGTGAATTCATCATTAATCTACTATTTCATTTATATCTTACTCATTTGCCAATAGATTGTTTGTTTTGACTTTCGTTTTCCGTTACACTTATTTATTGAAATAATCACGATTTCAAAATTCTTTGAAATTAGATGAAATGAGTAAAGAGTACATTGAAATTTTACAGTAAAGACGTCTGTAAATTTGTAGATAATTCTGAAGGCAATAGAAGCAAAAAGAGGCGATACTTGATTCATGTTTTTGTGTGTGCTAGTAATAATAAAACAAATTACACATTTTCTTGTGATAGTAGTCAGTTGTGATGACATATGCAGAGTATGCGTCATTCCTCTTATATTATTAAATGACAATCAGAATAAAAATTCACCTTATATTCCACTAAGGGAACCTTTTCGGACATTCAAGCACTTTTTTAATTTGTTTTTGTGTGTCATGTATTCTAAAATTTCTTTAATAATATCGATCTTATTTAAAAAGTAGACAATATAAATCAAATTGCGTGTTCCTGTTTTGCCGATAACTACAATATAAATTTATTTTACAATTAAGAAATGATTGGTAAAAAACTTTTGTGTGTTGAATTGAAATGAATTATCATCGCAGAGGCATTTTGATTAACGTATTTGTTACTAAAATCTTTCTTAGGGGCTATTTTCAAACATTTAACTTGTCTCGTAAAGTTCATACGTTCCATCCATGAGGTCCAAGAAGTCAATTCGCTGATTATTAGAAGGTACGAGATGTACCGCTTTGGTGGTCTCCAGGGCGCGTCCGCGGATCTACGACTCG
>BOPP01000051.1:6933219-6944183 GCA_017312745.1 Gryllus bimaculatus | reverse complement strand
CCCACCACCCCTACCACCACCACATCTCGGTGCACTTGCGCTGCAACCAACGGGCGACGGCTGCCCCGCCTGTGCTGCGAGCGGCCGTGCCCGCGAACACGCCCGGCGGTCTATCAGTCTCTGCGCGATATGCTTCAGGGGATTAGTGGTGTTGTGTTAGGCCATTGAGTTTTATTGGTTCATTTTCTGGGGAAAATATGTTTGCAACTCTTAATGTTAATTGTTATTCTCCTGATTGATTGTCTTCAAAAAAGGTAGCTCATGCATTTTGACAATAAGTTTTTTAAAACGATTAAAATATATCAAACACACATATTTTATTAAACAACTTGAAAGTTGTAGTTAAAACAGAAAAGTGAAACCCTAATATTACAAAATCCAAATTTTAATGTCTTACCACTTATGTACATTGGTTGTCAAACAGATATTTTTAAAATACTGAGAGAAGAAAATTCTAAATTATCACGATACATTTCATTGCTGTTTACACTACATTACTGCTCATGGAAACACGCCGATTGTCAAACCTAAAACGATAATCGTTTTCCAGTTTGTCGGTTATTCACTTTTATTGTTAACATGCGTTACGTTATAAAATAAGGTACGTTATAAAATATTGTATTTCGAGTTTAATGAGATGCGCGAGAAAAGTGGTGGCAATAATTTTTCAATTGCAGTATGAATTATGCTGCAAAAAGTTATGAGAGATTTATATATTTTCTACGTTCAACAACAAGCCATTTAATATGAGAAATATTTAGAAAATTATAGACAAGATACAGCTGTGTTTATTTGTAACATCCAAGAAACAACAACAATACTTAAATTTCTGAAGTTCTTTAATTCACAAGGCGTAACTTTTATTTAAGAAAGTATATTTTATTGTATTGTTCTTGATTACAAACGTAATTTGCCTCTTTACGTTTCTACCAATAGTACGTGATAATTTTTGCTAGGTCCCTTTCTTGTTCGAAGATACTGCCGTTGTAAATGCCGTGTGTAGTCTACCGTCGTCACAAAGCGTTCATTTCTCCAAGGAATATTAACGAAGATGAAAAAGCCATGTCGTGAACCCGCAACTGTCAGGGCGCTAAGCCCAACGCGCGGCATTCGTTGCGCCGCGGGGGCCGTAAGAAAGGCCTCAGCATAACCTCCCGCGTGGATATGGGACTCGGGGATCAACTTGTGCCGACGCGGCAAAAACGGCTTCCCTTCAGAGAGCGGTGCGCCGCGCCCGTAATTAGCCGCGCGGCCGCCAGGGCACAGCGCGGAGGCGCGGCGGAGCGCGAGCCTCCATTAACGTGCAAATGACGCGACGGCAGCGCGACGCCACGCAATTTTTTTTGTGCGGTCCAATTAGCTCGATAAACCGCTTGACACGCCCGCGTCCTCGCTTGGGGAGCGGAGGGATGAGGAACCGTAGGAGTCGCACGCGGCGTCTTTTGTAAACTGGCTCGCGTTACCTTTCTTCTCTTTTTCGAGCTCTGCAACTCCCCGTAGGGTTTGCACTGACATTCGCGTGTAACGCCTTACATCACAAAGAATGCGTCGAATGCTAATTGGAGATCGATCTATCTACCAATACTGTGTGTGCTAGATAGGGCCGGTAGTATGGCTAATTATCGGTGTCCAGTTTTTAAGATTTTGCCTGGGACTCACTGGCAACGACAGATCAAGCGCAATAGAAAATCTCAAGGGCACTATACATAAAAACATCCTTTTGTTCTATAATTATAGAATAGACAATCATGGGAACAAAAGAATTCAATATACAAGTTTTAAGACTTTTACATTATAAATATTTCTTTCACATTTCTAGACGTACAAAATAATTGCTTAATGACAGAAAACATACTTGTCTTCGACATTAATGTCTAGAACTAATGAACGTTCGTAAATATTTATCTTTATAGATATCATTGTACTTTTTCTCAGAGAATGACGCTTGAATTATCGTTTCATTAGTATATAATGGCATTTTTCATTACCCGAAAGAAAAAATGTTTGTAAATAATGTAGTGTGCATAATCAATTCTTCCACAATAATCCCCATAATTCGTAAATAGTTTTTGGTAGGGCACGTACAATATACATAATACCCTTAAAAGTGAAAGTGCCTCAATTTTAATATTTAATTAACTTATTTCATTATCATTGTTTCTTCGAGTATTGGAAAAATCTGACGAACATATTGTCCCATCTGCAAGAAACGCTTGCTGAGCTTTCTACCTCCAACTTCCGCCTGCTTTCTCGACTTCTTACATAGGTATTTAAACATTAGCCCTTACAGACATATGGCGTCAATACAATGCTTTTTTTGAAGCAATAAAATAATATATAAGAATATTCTTAGCTAATTATGATATTCCATTGTTCAATTCGCAGTAGAATCGCCCCAGCTGGTGTTGTCTGCTACCAGCTAGGGGCTTTATCCTTCTTGTGCAACAATTATCTGGCAGACTCGCAACTGTAGTTAGCGCAGGTTCTAGTTAGCGCGCGAAGCGTGTCCAACGATTCCTAAGCATCTTTACAAGAATCCATAGACAAGACTGTTTGTATGTAGGCCTTGTGACATCAATGTCACATCTGCAACCGTTACTTTTAGTCTTAATAGTGCAATATTGATGTGAATTGCTTTATGTGATACTACGAAATGCAAAATCGTTTCAGCTATTCGTGTTGCTATTTTTAGTTTCTTGCAATTCTAATGTTATTGTGAATGTATATGTCACCATTTCCTTAACGTTCTGTGTAACAAATGAATAAAAAAAGTGTGCTATTCAAATATTTCAAATCAGTAATGCCAACTTCCAACATTTGAATAATATGCAAGTTGTTGACTTCAAATTACACTAACCTTTATGCTCAATCGAATTTCTACAAAAGTGACAAGTTTACATTTATACAGATTAAGAAGTGGATTATTTTAAAGCAAAAATGAAGTATAATAAAGCGATATTTCTAAGTACTTTTCAAACAATGTCAAATTCATTGTCAGTTTCAAACAATTTCAAAGATAAAGATCTTTTTGACTTTTTAATTAATTTCCTCTCCTTTGCAAAACGCAGGTTAGTTTTGAGGCAAACATCCCGGGGCACACAAATAATTCTTAGATTACATGTTTACTAACTATTATAATCAAGTACCCGTGCCTGTAAGAAAAGTAGCAAGTATTATTTAATGAAATTACGGCGACATAATCCGATTAGCAAAGAGATGACTAGTGGTGGTGGTCGTCGCTGTGTAATCCCTTCTAACAAAGAGAACTGGTAATAAAAAGCGATTTCCATGCTTTCCGTTCTTTCTCCCGAAGCTCATGAGCCTACGATAAATATTGACTTTGTCTTGTCCGTGCGGACTTTTCCCTTTTTTTCAGAAAAAATATTTTTATGTCTCCCTCTGGTCCACTAAAAGAGAACTGCACCTGACAACTCAAAGTTACCATTTGTTCAGCGCGTTTCTATATTAGTCCCCATTGGAACATTAAGCAATTAGAGCTGATCCCAGCATTATTACTGAAATGTTCTTCTGTATCTCTTTTTTTATAAGATTAAGAATATTTCATTCTGCGATTGTGATAATGTCCGGGTATAAGAAGGAAATACATTTCCACGCGATGATCCGTATTACTTGTTTGCTTATCTCCTTGACAAATGTAAGTATTTGACATATTAATGTCAAAGTCCAACCTGTAATCGGGCTTGCTTAACTCTTTGAAGGTCGGCATTATATATTGACCACCTGTTTTTTTTTCTTCTGCGTTTATTATGCAATGGTTATCTTATCTGACCACCTAAATCGTACACCTGTGATCCGTTAGAGGAAACGTCAGTCTCTTTTCTTGCCACCAAGCGTTGAGCGGTAATTATGCTAAATTTTAAATGATTGCAATGAATTGCATTGAAATTTTAAATTATTGTAGTGAATCACATTGTGATAATTTTAAAGTTTCTAATAAGATTTATAATAACATATCACTTTTACGGTTAAATGAGATTTCACATACGCTGTATTTTCCTGTTTTTGTGAAAGTTGTATTATTTTGTTTTTTAGTTATTGTTGGCAATAATTGAAATCTGGTGGTTCGTGTAAATAAACTCTGCCCCTACAATACAGTTACATGCTTGCAATCCTTGCGAAGTGGTAGTGAGTCACTTTATGGTATTTCTGGCACGTTAGTTATTTTTGAATACAGTTTCACTGATCCATGCCGCACGTCGTTCTATCGCAGATTTGTCCTTCCAGCTCCAAACGAAGTCAGTATGAATAGTATGGGCATGCAAAACATGCAAGGCAGCATGTTTTGAATATAAAATGTTTTTAGTGAATATCATAGAAAATAACATATGATATTGCTTGTGAAATGTGTAGGAAGTATAGAATGTATAGAATTTATGCTTACGAATATTTACACACACACACAACTTTGTTGCACGCATGTAAATAGAACACAATGAATCAGATATCTCATTTTGTTAGAAAATTTGACTTGTAAGTCAGTTCAACCTAGTCTATCAGAAGAAAGGAATATGCATCAGAATAAAGAGTTTTAAATATATTCTTAATATTTTAGAAAAACAATCTGGGCCCCAGCCATTGATATGTTGCCACCTTATCTAATCCAAAGTATGTATATAAGGGCGTGGGCTGTGTGCGCGGTGGTTACTTCAACTGACCACCAGAAATTGAATTTTTTAATCATAGAATAAAATAAAAAGCAGTTCCATGTATTCTAATGTTCATTCGACATCCTCATCAACATAATAGTACAAAAATTGCAATACACTTTTAGATATTGCACAACTGCCCCTGTAAGAGTTAATACTTAAGTCCCAAGTCCGAGCATAGCATATTTAACTCGTATTTCCGCGCATGTGCCTGAGTATACGTCTGTTCTGAGTACTGAGGAGATATTTTCATTGATGTGGCTGAATTGTTCTGTCGTTTGTTGGCCAATTAGAGAACTATTTTTGCGAAATGCGTTCCAGAAATGGCACTTGCTTCTTGTAGTTTGCAGAGATAAATTGAGTTCTGTGCTGTAGCGCTGGTGTTGTTTTGAGATTAGAAGGTTGTGCATGCCACAAAATTGTGGCTTTTTGGAAAATCGGAAATTTTTTTTCGAAAATGTTGGAAACAGTAGGAAACAAGATTTGGATTAAATACGTGGAAATTCTTATACTGAAGAGTATATATTGTTGTGCAGATTTTAAAGCTGTATTTTTGTAATATATTATCGTATGCCAAAAAATATAAAAATTGTCATTTTAACTTTTTCCAATTGTTTTCAATAAACAAAATACCAAACTTTCTAACAATTTCATTCTGGAGAGCTGTACGTTTGAGCTTCCAGCAGTAGCTCTAATGGCTTTGCTGTGCCATTCTGAAAGATATTTGACATACCATGTGTGATGAAATACCTTAGCAATATACATTACGGAACTTTCTAGATAGAGTTATATTTCTCAGGCTGAACTTCTAGGATAATTAAATAATATTATTAACTTCGTAAATTCGAAAAATATATGGGGAAAATAAGCAGTGTCTCGCCATGTAAGATGTGTCAATTGTTCTGATAGATACCCAGTAACTTGAAAGAAAATCATTATACAGATTTTTGGGAACTATTGGTCATAATAATGTTCTTAATTCTATCCGAATCAGTATTGGTTTTATAATACAAGATTTATCAACTACACTTCAGTTTCTTTGACTTGCGGTATCTTTAATTTAGCGATGTGCACTTTAAATTTTGATTGAATTGGCGGAGTTACAAGAACGCCACAAGAGTCAGACGCCCTGTTTTCTCGAGGGATCTTCTTTTTATTTTTTTTATTTTTATTTTTTATTTTTTTATTGTTTGGTCGTAACGTCTCGGCGAACGAAAACCTATCACCCTGCAGTTCCATCCAGCGTATTTTGTGTTAACTGCCCTGTCGCTCGAGCAAAATCCTGCAGAACTGTAATTCAGATGTATTTTGTAGCATTACATAAGTCGCCTTTCATGTTGCAAGGGTCTTCTAGCCGAGACATCGTTGATTCAATCCTCTTTCATCTCTCCTCAGATATTTTACGAACTTTTCCGCAGAAGCAATTGACAGAACAGACGAAGCACAATGACGCAATGTCAGGACGGATCGCCTTTGTCGAAACCCTAAAAGCAGCTGATAGGCGCCCTCCCTCATATAATATCTCTATCGCACTTGAGGCTTTATTGGACATCGCGTGCTCCCAACAGCGGCGTCGAGGCCGCGCCGCGGGGCTGCTGACACTGCGTCTGCCGGTGGCGACGACGTGCGGGGGAGGGGGGCTGATGGGGCTTTACCGCCCTTTTATGTTTGATCTTCATTTTTCTTCCTTGGCGCTCGTTATTGGCGCGGCTGCGCGGTCAGCAGCGCGCGGCAGCGACGGGTGGCGCGCCGCGCGGTCGACGAGTGGGACAGCGCACGGTTGACGCCCGCCCATCAACTCACACTCACACTCACACTCACACTCACACTCACCACTCACACTCACCACACACAATGCACATCACACTCACACCTAACAAGTCACCTCAACTCACACACCACATACAGAAATCCGGGTCGAGTTCCACGAGTTAAGAAGAAGCTGAAGTGCGCATATTTGGCAGAAACTGAAGCATGTTTATTGGCAGTCGCTAAAGGCAGCGCCTCTCTGGAGAAACAGAGTATCTAAGTATTCCCATTTGGTGGCATGTTTAAGCGTAATCTAAAATAACTTACTGCTCTGGTCTCACAATTAAAAAAGCGAATCATTTAAAAGCAAAATTCACATTTAAGTAAAAGAGAAATAATTTAGAATTAACTTAATGTTACGGATGCTTAATGAAGAAAAGAAACGTCAAGGATAAGGGTGGGCAAAACTCAGGCATATTCCTCTTGATGATGGTCGTCAATATTTTGCAATAACGCGAGAACAAACTTAAACACAATAATATTTATTACAGTTAAGATATTGAATGCTCGTGAATGAAAAAGACAACAATACCTTTCAAATATGATTGAATGGCCATAAAAAATTAGTTTTTTCCAGAAATGCTAAATAATCGTGTAGAAAAAAAGATTAAACAGTATGTGATTAGAAAAATCAACATCGCACGTAAATAATATCCGAGTTGTATGATTTTCTTGGTTTGGGAACTGGCATCCACGTCTCGCAACATACCGGAATAATCATTTGATCTTAATATTAATTAGAAAAAAACAAATCAATAAATTCGAAAATGTGTCGTCACACCATATGTAGGTGACACTTTTAACAACGGATTTAAGTTTTGTTTCTGACCAGTTATATTCGGAATGAGGGGCTCGAGTGCCCCTTTTAAAACTAATGAGAATCCTTCTCTTTATAAAGACTTGTGAATTTATCAATCTACTCTAACTATTCAGCTGTAAATATAATTGGCAAATCCTATCTTATTTCTGCTGATTATTACATCTCGCAGAATGCATTCTCACTTCTCTTCATACCGTGCATGAACAATGAAATCATTTTAATATCGTTTGATTTTTCACATTTTGAATAATCAGAGGCGGAGGATAAAAAAATATTCAACTGTAACATACGAAATTCACAAATTAAACTTCAACTAACTACAATTTCCTACTTCAAAGTTCAATTTTCATTTGGAATCATAACATTATAGGGGTTCCTGGGTGGAAGGAAGTGGTTCACCTCCAGAAAGGTTATTTATAGGCCATAAATTTGTTTAAGGTAACAGCTCGGAAGAATAAACAATGTCTTTTTTCTTTGTATACATCAATTAAATTTGTTTTAAACATGGTTTTAATTTTATAATATAGTGTAACGTACAAAACATAAAACGTTTACTCTGAAACATTAAATTGTAATACACGCATTCTGTATCACGGCTGGGAGGCGAATGTAATATCATTTACATATGCGTTGTAACCAGTTGAAGTTTCATAGCAGTGCAACTAACTTATCAGGACGTTTTCATGTGGGTATAGTAAATCCCTAACTGCAATGCTATGAACTGTAGGGTGAATATGTGGCTCAGTTTCTCATTTGATGCAGAGCGGTGTGAAAAGTAATTCAGTTTCTCTTCTGAAAACGCCGAGGACGACTTAAGGGCTTGCTGCACCTGATTCAACTATCCAATATTTTAAGTATTATCTCTGGTTTGGTGTTTTCTGTATTCTACTTCGTGAACGATGTTGATTTAATAACAATTTTTTGGGAGAAAATAAGCGTGTTCGAATCACACGCGTGAAATGCAAGATAAATTGTGTTAATTTGTATTCGGTGGGCAAATATTCAAAACTAGCTTATATAGTCAAAAAATCTTTGGTTACACTTTTATACACTATGGAGCGAGAAATTGGAACGGGTTTGCGTAAGCCCTGTCAATAACACGAAGAGCTGGACTCGATTTAATGCTTGAATGTTTCACCGGCCTCGTTGTTGATAAATCTATCTCATTTTAATAAGCACGTATCTGCCTTATTTTGTTGATTGTGCCAGAGGTCACAATCTCGTGTCTTGTTGACGAAGAATTGATAGGTCACCCAGTCTTCCGCATGTAGCTTCGAAACTGCAGTCCAACTAGATTTTCTGTACTCATCTTCAACCAACTCGATTCGTTACGACAAAGCAGAAAGACTTTATAGCGTGCGACCGCGGTTTGAATACGTAAAAAATTCTTATCGGACCCCCCCCGGGGGCGGTATTGGGGGGGGGGGCAACACAAACAAAGAATTTTCGTCATCGGAGTCATGAACACTCTTTTCGGATCTCTGGACAAATCTTTCTGGACACATCCTTTGCCGTCAAAATCTCACTAAACCGTTGACTATCTGTTCAGGGGGGGGGGGGGGGGGGGGGGGGGGGGGGGAATGATACATTTGCACAAGGTATTCAGCTAAATACGTGTGATTGGAGTATTTGGTCACCGTTTACTTACAGTGGCTAGAGTAGTTCTATTCGGGCGTACGTATTCTTTTGATACATCCGGTAACATTGTTTTGGCTAGTACACGGTCCAACTAAGGAAAACATTGAAACGGTACAACCTTTCTACGATGGAAAGAAATTCGTGCCTTCCCCTGCGATTTCAATCATTTTATTTTACTTCAGTAATTTTTCTCATCGATATTTGTACGTATAGCTCTTCAGGCAAATTGTATGCATTGTGTATCTCTTTATAAAATACTAATAAACATGTTCGAAAGATTTTATTTTCTATGTAAATTACACTGTGTTATTCCTATGTATTTTGAAAGAAGATTAATACCCAATGATTTTTAAAGACTGGATAGAACGTGGTGTAACTAATAATCGATACCATAACTACCGTAATCTAATATTCTAGTTTCTATATAGTATTAATAAGAATGACAATACACGGTTAGCTCCGAAACTCTGGAGCAAAATATTTTTTTAAAGAGACTTCCATCCAATACCTCCCTTATATTTGACCATATTAAGACTTTTTAACATTTTTTATTCTGGCGGAGCCATAGGGCTTTCACATTAATATCATGCAATTTTTTCATTATAGGGAACACTAGGTCGGGTTTCCTAACATTGGGCCGAAACTCTGCTCATGGGCATTAGTTCCAAACCCCAGTAATCTTCACTATATTTAAATGGGTTTATTAGGAATTATTAGCTGAAATTGAGAATTTAAGCTCATTCAAAAACTAACTCTCATAAACAAAATAAACCCACGTTTTTAAACTTTACGAATACCGGTGGTTGACTTTTTAATAAACCAAACTAAATTAAGCGTTCACAACAGTAGCCTTAAAAAGTTAGTTAATCTTGAAAGTCGTCTACTGCCGAAACTTCACGTTGTCTGGATAAGAGCTCAAATCAATTCACTGCAGTTTTCTTTTACGCATTAGAACTCGTAATCGTTTCAAATGCCCAGTTACAATTATGCTACCACCATGGTTAGTTGAAAACTGCTAAATGACAATATTGAACGTATTGATCCAGCGGACAAGACAATGCTGAATCCATCGCTTTGGAAGATATTACTCTATAATCGTTGTGGATAACATTACTACCTTTGAAGTTTTCTTCGGGGGCATACAAGTTCTTCATCGCAACAATGCCAAATACACGGGTGTAATTATTTGGCGCGGGTGTCAATATGGTTTGCAACACTAATTATGTCCGAAATCTAAAGAAAACATAGTAACTAACTCTTTGACGTCAGAAGATCATAAAAGATTGATGAATTCATACCACTATCTGTTACATCGAATCAGTGAATATCGGCGCCGCAGCGGCTGTACTGAGTCGCGCTCGCCGCCCATCGGTCGCTCCCATTTCCGTCGTGAGCCAAGAGGTTCCCAGCTGCCTCGCTCTATGAGCCCCTTGCAGAACTCTCTTAGATTGACGGCGGCGCGCGACGCGGGCCGGTCGCCGCGCTCGCGGGGATCAAGTGCATTGGAAACACAGACGATGGCGATCAGCGCCCGCCGACACGCGCCCGCGGCCTCCGCGACTGCGCAATTATCCTGCGCGTGGTCTCGCGCCCGCTGCCCTCACGCGCCCGCACGCGCTCTGGACGCCCCAATCCTTCGTCGAGCCTACGTTGCCCGCTCGCGCTTCGGGGCCCGGACCACTCGCCCCCGCCCTTTGGTTCGGCCCACCACCCCGCCTTCCCGTTCCGGAACGCGGGCCGGCGCGCACACATACTCGCTTCCAGACACGCGGCACACATCACTCGTCAGAACGCGCCACATACTTCGCTCAGCACCGCGGCACAGCATACGATCGCTCAGACACGCGCACACACATAACTCGACTCAGACAACCGCGACACATACTCGCATCAAACACGGCGCACACATATCATCGCCTCAGACACGATGCCATATACTGCTCAGAACACGCGCACACATACTCGCTCAAGACACGCGCAACACATACTGATCAGACACACGGCACACAATACTCGTCGAGCACACGAAC
>BOPP01000051.1:6921270-6933194 GCA_017312745.1 Gryllus bimaculatus | reverse complement strand
CCCCCCCCCCCCCAAACACACACACACACACAAAATCCGTGTCAAGTCCAACGAGTTAGAGTATTCTACATACAGTAGCTGAAGTGCCGCCATCTTTGCAGCAAACTGAAGCCATGTCTATTGCAGTCAAAAAAAAAGCTCTCTGGAGAAACAGAGCATTCTAGTATTCCGTTTGATGCATGTTAAGCGTAATATAAAATCCTCTTACTCTCTGTTCTCACGATTAAAAACGAATCATTTAAAAACGAAATCACATTAAGTAAAGAGAAAGAATTTAGAAACTTAATAATGTTACGGATGCTATAAGAAGAAAAGAAACAGATCACAGATAAGGTGGCAAACATAGGCAGTATCTCTTGGATGATGCTCGTCAATAATTATCAATAACGCGAGGAAACAAACTACTAAACACAATAATATTTATTACAGTTAAAGATAATTGAAATGCTCGTGAATGAAAAAGACAACAATATAGAAATAATATCTGATACAAACCACATATTGATGCAGTATAACACCAATTCTATACTCTACCTACAGGCCATGACTCATGTTTTGACTGCAAAAAACATGGAGGCCCGTACTTCTGCGAATGTTCACTAAGAGCGCTGAAAGCATGGGGTCAGTCATTCTAGTAGTATATTCTAGCTCATCAGTCGAGCCACAAGGCTGAGCTACTGTTTCAAAGTTCCGTCGAAGTAGGAAGCTCTTCTCTTGTTGATTCAAATTCAGTTATTAGCACTATGATAGCTGCACCGTAAAACATGGCAGTGAGAGGTAGGAAATTATAGGCGGATTTCTTTTTCCCAATGCATAAAAACATAATTGCATTAATGAATAACAAAAAAATACCTTATCACTGATAAAATTCCTGAATTTTGTCAACTTGACCATACAACTTTTTATTCGCAATATGCTAGTTAATATTTTATTTTGCCTGAAAAATATTTGAATTCATAATAATTATAATTGTTTTCATAGTGCCCAAAATCTCGAATATTACATATTGTAAACATGTACTGTGATGATGCACATTCTTGAATAAAATTTTATAAAGACATTAAGAATAAAGAGTGATTCTAGAGCAGGCCACGTCTTGGTGACAGCAGTCTTACAAAGTAGAATAGCAGGGCGAATAAATAGCCATGGAGACGAATTCACTACCCTATGGCGAATTACTGTTCAAGTCACAATACGGCGAGGTGTTCCCCACCATAGTACATTAACATTTCAAAATATGAATTGAAATGCCCATAAAAAATTAGTTTTTTCCCAGAATGCTAATAATCGTGTAGAAAAAAGATTAAACCAGTATGTGATGAAAAATATCGCACGTAATAATATCCGAGTTCCGTAAGTGATTTTCTTTGGTTGGGAACTGACATCACGTCTGCACATAGCGAATACTATTTTGATTTAATAATTAATTAGAAAATAAAAACAAATAATAATTCGAAAAATGTGTCGTCCACAAATATGTAGGGACACTTTACAACGGATTAAGTTTGTTTCTGACAGTTATATTCGGAATGAGGGGCTCGAAGTGCCCCCTTTTTATGAGAATCCTTTCTTTATAAAGAACTTATGAATTTATCGATCTATCTAAATATTTACTGTCTCTTAATTGGCAATCCTATCTTATTTCTGCTCTCATCTACATCTCCAGATGCATTCTACTTTTTCATACGTGCATGACAATGAACTCATTTTATATCGTTGATTTTTCACATTTGAAATAATAGAGGGGAGGATAAAAAATATTCAACCTGTAAAAAATTACGAAATACTAAATTAACTTGAACTAACTAACCTTTCACTACATCTCAAAGTTTCAATTTTCTTTGAATCAATAACATTATCGTTCCTGTGGAAGGAAGTGTTCACCTCCAGAAAGGTTTATTATAGGCCATCAATTATGTTTAAGTACAGCCTCGAAGAATAAAAATGTCTTTTTTCTTTGTATAACAATCAATTAAATTTGTTTAAACATGTTTTTAAATTTATAATTGTGTAACTTACAAAAACAATATAAAACGTTTACCTCTGAAAACATTAAATGTAATACACGCATTCTTTTCACCGGCTGAGGAATGTAATATGCCATTTACAATATGCGTTGTAACAGTTGAAGTTTACTAGCAGTCAAAATACTAATCGAGACGTATCATGTGGTATAGAAATCCCTAATGCATGCTATGAACTGTGGGTGAATCATGTGGCTCAAGTTTTCATTTGATGCAGAGCGGTGTGAAAAGTAATTCAGTTTTCTCCTTCTGAAAAAGCGAGGAAGACTCAAGGGGCTTCTGCACCTGATTCAATTATCCAAATTTTAAGTATTATCTCCTGGTTTGTGTTTTCTGCTATTCTTACTTGTGAAAGATGTTGATTTAATAACAATTTTTGGAGAAAATAAGCGTGTGAATCAAAGCGTGAAATGCAAGATAGAATTGTGTTAAATTTGTATTCGTGCAAATATCAAAACTAGCTTATATTAGTACAAAAAATACTTTGTTACACTTTTATACAACTATGGAGCGAGAAATTGAAGTTTGCGTAAGCCCTTCAAATAAACACGAAGAGACTGACTCGATTAATGCTGAATGTTTCACCGGAACCTGTTGTGATACAATCTATCTCATTTTATACGCAGTATCCTGCTTCCTTTTGTGATTGTGCCAGAGGTCACCATCTGTGTTTGTGACGAAGATTGATGGTTCGTTTCCGATGTAGCTTCGAATGCAGTTCCAACTAGATTTTCTGTAGTCTTTCAAAACTCGATTACGTTACGACAAAAGCAAGAAAGATTTATAGCGTGGGAAGCCGTTTGAATACAGTACAAAATCTATCGACGTGCAGAATTTGTATGGAGTCTGAAACCACTCTTTTCGGATTCTGAAAAATCTTTCTGGACACATCCTTGCCGTAAAATTCAACTAAAACCGTTGATTCTGTTATGATACATTTGCACAGGTACTCGTAAAACGTGTGATTGATGTATTGGTACAGTTACTTACAGTGCAGAAGTAGTTCTATTCGGGGGTACGTATTTTGATACATCCGGTAACATTGTTTTGCTAGTACAGTCCAAACAAGGAAAACATTGAAAAGTCACACTTTTCTCGTGAGAAAGAAATTTCGTTGCTTTCCCCCTCGATTTCAAATCATTTTATTCTACTTCAGTAATTTTTCTCATCTATATTTCTGTACGTATAAGCTTCTTCACAAATTGTATGCATTGTGTATCTTTATAAAATATAATAAACATGTTCGAAAGATTTTTTTCTATGTAATTTGTGTTATTCTATGTATTTTGAAAGATAGATTAATACCCAATGATTTTAAAGATGGATAGAAAAGTGTGTAATATAATATTAATAATACGTAATCTAATATTTGTTTCTATATAGTATCTAATAAGGATGAAAATACACGGTAATAGCTACGAAACTCTGAGAAAAATATTTTTAAAGAGCCTTTATCCAATACTCCCTTATTTATGACAATATTAGATTAACAATCTTTTTTTGGAGCATAGGTTTCACATTAATATCATAGCAATTTTTTTATAGGGAATAGTCGGTTTCCTACATTGGCCGAAATCTGCTCAATGGGCATTGTTTCCAAACCCCGTAATCTTCACTATTTTTAAATGGGTTATTAGGATTATTAGTGAAATTGAGAATTAAGTCATCTTCAAAATAAAACCTCTATACAAAATAACCCACGTTTCTTAAAACTTTACGAATACCGTGTTGCTTTTTAAATAAAAATCTAAATTAAGTTCAAAAACAGTAGCCTTAAAAGTTAGTTAATTGAAAGTCGTCTACCTGCCGAAACTTCACGTTGTGCTGGATAAAACTCACAAATATTCATGCAGTTTCTTTTAGCATTAGCAATCGTCATGTTTCAAATGCCAGTTACATTATCCTAACATGGTTAGTTGAAAAACTCTAAAATGAAATTTGAACGTATTGATCCAGCGGACAAAGAAATGTGAATCATGTTTGAGATATTTCTATAATCGATTGTGGTAATTACTATTTTGAAGTTTTTCCTTCGCATTACAGTTTTCATCGCAACAATGCCCAAATAAAGTGTAATTTATTGCCGGTGTCAATAATGGTTGCAACATAATTTGTCGAAATCTAAAAGAAACTAGTAAACTAGTTTTGACGTCAGAAGATCATAAAAGATTGCTGAATTATAAACTATCCTGTTCACATCCGATCAGTGCATATGGCCGCCGCAGCGCTGTTAATGCGTCGCGCTGGCCCTCGGTCGCTCCCATTTCCGTCGTGAGCCAAGAGGTTCCAGCTGCCCTCGTCTCGAGCCCTTGCGACCTCTCTTGGATTCGGGCGGCGCGCGGCGCGGGCCCGTCGCCCGCCTCGCAGGGGATCAAGTGCACTTCGGAAACACAACACGTGCGAATCAGCCCCCGCCCCCACGCCCCGCGGCCTCGCGACTGCCGGCAATTATCCCTGCGCGTGGTCTCGCCCCTGCCCTCACGCGCCCGCACGGCTCTGGCCGCCCCCTCGCTCCGTCCCGCGCTACGTTGCCCGCTCCGCTTCGCCCGGACAATAAATTTTTATAAACGACATTACAGAATAAAAGAGTTCGTTCTACGAGCAGCCACGTCTTGGCTGACAGCAGTCCTTCCACCAAAGGTAGAACCTAGCCACGGGATAAAATCAGCCATGCGAGACCGAGACTTCCACTACCTATGGCGGAAATCTACTGTTCACAGTCACAACTACTGGCGGAGGTGGTTCCCACCCATAGTACATTAAACATTCTTCAAAATATGGAATTGAAATGCGACGGTAGGACCACACCATCGCACCATTCCATGTCTGAGAAGCAAAGCACCCATTTGGGGAATAACCTTTCAGAGAGCGGGATTAGGTGGCGCGCTTTCTTGGGAATGGTATGTAAAGGGTCATCGCGGCGCGAGCACTGATGCCGGGCGCTGAGACGGTGGAGGAGGAGTCGAGCATCGAGGGTTCTCGTCGTGGTAATTTGAAACCAACGAAAAGATGCCTTCGAAACAGGTATCGTGATGAAAAAATATCGCCCGGCCCTTCCAGAATAACACATCATCGCAGCTCTGACACTTGGATAATACGTTTTCCCGTGAGAAGTTGGCGGACTGATTCTCCGTTGGTCACTTTCGGGTTATGCGGCGCGCACAGCACGGTCTGAGAAGGAGACTCCGACATCCCACGCTTCTGATCACGGGGACTACGCCCGATATCACTTACTTTCCCTGCTTTGATTTTAACGTCTAATTTCAAATTAGAAAATAAAAACAAATAATAATTTAGTTCCCTGAAAACATGCGGGCCTATGCTACGTTTTCCCCTCCTCTTACTAAATTTATGTAGGCAGGGACACTTCTCTACGCACGGATTCAGTGGGTTTTTACCTGTGTCGTTCTCCTTTCCTACCCATTCTTCTTAATGTTGGGACAAGTTCTTATATCATTTCCGGAACATGAACGCTGTGAGCT
The DNA here is from genome assembly GCA_017312745.1 of Gryllus bimaculatus. Lineage (NCBI taxonomy): Eukaryota > Metazoa > Arthropoda > Insecta > Orthoptera > Gryllidae > Gryllus > Gryllus bimaculatus. The sequence goes on along the minus strand of BOPP01000051.1, from coordinate 6,927,688 downwards.
CTTGCTTTTGGCGGCTCGAAGTGCTTCTCTGATTGGTGGCTTTATACTCCGTCGCCCTCTCTTAACTGAGAACTCCACTCGGTCCTTTCTTTATCAAAATTGCTAACGGGGGTTTACTGACACTTTATCGATCTTACCACCTCTTGGCTGAATATTTTTCGGGGATCACAATACGTATTTGTGGTCTTTTAGATCTTGGCAATATTTCCTATCCCCTTTTTAATTTTGCATTCTCATCTTGTACATCAGTCTTTCGATAGTTAAAATTGCCTAACAGAAATTCCTTTTTGGGGCACTTTCTTCTCTCCTTCTTTACTTCACAAATTACGTGCATGGAAACAACAATGAAGGAACCTCCATTTTATATATTCGTTCAAGTCGATTTTACTATCCTCACTATTTTGCACTAGACAGATAACCTAATTAGAGGGGATGGACATAACACGATAAGAAAGTAGGACTTTTCAACTGTAAAAAATTACACGAACTCTTTTACTAGTTATTACCTTTAACTCATTCTTTTGCAACTCAACTAACCCTTTCTTTTTTTTCCTTCCTTACTACATTTCTTCAAAGTTTCCAACTTCAACTTCTTCTTTGATTATCTCAATAACATTTAATAAGTTCCTCTAGTGCGCGAAAGGAAAGTGCATAAATTTCACCCTTACTCCAGAATAACAAAGGGTTTTTATATTATGGCCCAATCCATTTATGTTTTAAGTACAACTAAGCCCCTCTTTTTTGTAAGAATAAACAATGGTCTTTTTTCTTTTGTAATACACATCAACTTCTATAGATTTGTTTTAATTACCTCATTGTTTTCTAAAATTTTATAATTGTGTAACGTACAAAACAATATAAACGGTTTACTCTGAAAACATTAAATTGTAATACACGCATTCTTTCCACGGCTGAGGAGCAGAATGTAATATGTAACATATTACAATATCGCGTATTGTAAACAGTTCTTGTTTGTTAATACGTTCTCACTTTAAGCCGTCTGCAGTAACAAATACAATCGAGACGTATCAACTGTGAGTAATATAGACAAATCCATACATGACATGCTATGAACTTGTGGATGAATCATGCTTGGCTCCTCTTCACGTCATTATTTCCATATCATTTTGATGCGAGACGGTTAGGGTGAAATAAGTAATTCAGTCTATATTTCCCATCTCCTCATCCTTTAACTGAACAAAGCGAGGGAAGAAACTCAAGCGGCGCTTTACTGGCACCTGAATTCAATTCATCCCAAAAATCTCCAATTAAGTATTTATCTTTCCTGGTTTGTTGTTTTCTGCTATTCACTTTTTTGCAAAGGATTGTTCCTAGAAACCACTCTCTTAATAAACAAATTTATATTGGAGAAAATAAAAGCGTGTGAATCAAACGCGCTGAACCACTAGCCAAGGCTTAAGAATAGCCACTATGTTTGTAAATCTTCTTGTCTCTATAAACTCTTTTTCGTTATCCATACTTCGCGTCAAAACATGGCATTATCGGAAAATTCCTTCTTCAAAAAACTTTTCAGCTTCATTATATGCGGCATCTAGTACAGCAAGAAATACGGGCTTACTATCTGCGTGGTTCCTCTACACTTTTTTTAATAAACACAACTATGCGGAGTCAGAAGAGACCAACATTGAAGTTATGAGTAAGCCCAATGGGGTCACAATAAACACGGAGAAGACTTTCCATTTAATCGAGACTCGACTTACATCGCTTGTCGTGAACAAATCGCTCTGGATTGTGGGACTCCAGGGAAAGAATCCATACTGTGTTCGTGTTGTGATTATACCACGGATCTATCTCGAAATGTTTCACATACGCCAGTACTCCTGCCTTTTCCTTTCTGGTTATTGGATAGCAAGGCATTTGTGCCCAGCATGAGTCACAATCTGTTGTTTTTTGGTTTTGTACGAAGATGTCTCGAATTGGTTCGTTTCGATGTAGCTTTCGAATGCACGTTCCACCTAGATTTTCTGTAGTCCCTTTCAAAACTCGATAACGTTTTACGCGACAAAAGCAAGAAAAGATTTTCATAAACGCGGTGGGAAGCCGTCTTTGAATACAGTACAAAATCTATCGACCGTGCAAGAAATTGTATGGAGTCACTGAAACCATTCTTTTCGGTTCTGAAAATCTTTCTGGACCACTCCTTTGGGCCCGGTAACAATTCAACTAAACCGTTAGTGATCTTTCGGTTTTTCTGTTTGGTCTATGGATATAACATTTGTTTTATTTAGCACACTCGTAGTATTATGGTCTTTTCACTTACGTAAAACGGTAATGATTTCCGGGACTTAGGTGATGTTCATAATCGGTTTTATACTTATTACGGTTATGAACCTTTTTCTACAGTCGCATGAATTGTCTCAGTTTATTATTCGGCCAGCGTACGGGCTCATATTGGCAATGGATTACATCCGGATTAAACATTGTTTTGCTAGTAACAGTCCCGAAAACACAGGAAAAACATTGAAAAGTCACACTTTTAATATCTCGTGCAGAAAGAAAATTTCCGTTGCTTTCCCCCTGATTTCAAATCTTTTACATCTCATCTCCACTGATTTCACTTTTTGTCACAAGTAAATTATTCTGATTCCTCATCTATATTATCTCCTAGATCATAACGCATATAACCTAGCTTCTTTCGGGTTCTATCTCAAACAAATTGCCTAATAATGCATTGCTGGTTATTTTTTTTTATAAATATAATTAAAACATGTCGGAAAAAGATTTTTTCTATGTAATTTGTGGGTTTATTTTTGGCTCAGTATGTGGTATTATTTGTTTTCAATTTACAAGATAAGTGGGGTCATGTTAAATTGGACCTTTTACGGCAAACTGATGCTCACTCTTAGCGATGTATGGCACATTTGAGGTAACAAAAAGTGTGTAATACTAATAATTATATACGTAATCTAATATTTGTTTTCCTATATAGTATTAAATAAGGATTGAAAAATACCGGTAAATAAGCTACGCACAAAAACTCTGAGGAAAAAATATTTCTTTTATAGAGGCCTTTTATCTTAATAACGGGGCAATACTCCCTTATTTACTGGAACAAATATTAAGAATTAAACAATTCCTTTTTTTTGCGAGTCAGGTGTTCACTATTAATGAGATCATGAAGTAGGACCGCCATTTATCTGAGTCAGTGGTTACTAGGATAGTATGAATGAGCGGTAATGTCCGGTCCATTAATCACCATCTGGGCATAACATTGGCCGACAATCTTTGAGCTCTTACGACACTTAGTGCCATGAACATTGCGTTTTCCAAACCGCCGCTGAGCTATCTCACCTATGTTTGCTTCTACGGAATTTTGGTGTCCTTTCTGTGAGTGCTGAGGTTATAAAAATTCTAAATTAGGTCAATTTTGGGGCATCGAAATTGGAAAGAAACTAAGTCCAAGGATTCTGGTCTCGGGCAGAAAATAAAGCTCTGACGTCACATAAAAACATTGGGGACCTCACAACGTTATGGGATCACCATTGTTTGTGGTTTTAAAACGCTATTGGCATATCCTTACTCTATGAATACCTAGTATGCGTGGGTCTTTTGTCGGAATTTTTTTAAATAAATATTTTATTCTTAACACAATTGGTTGAATTAGAAGTTCAAAAAGACACAGTTAAAGCACTTAAAAGTTGTTAATCGTTTCCTTTGTTATATGTATTTCTACGATTCTCCTACCTGCACGCAACTTACACGTTGTGCTTGGATAAACAAACATCTTTGTCCAACAACAACTATCATGCGGTGGGAAATCGTTGCTTTCAGTAGCACATTAGAATCGTCATGGTTTTCAAATGCCAGTTACATTATCTCAATTCAACATTTTGGGGAGTTTGGATTGTCTATAATATATTGTTTGAGCACAACAACTCTTAAAAAATGAAAATTTTTCGAATAGACGAATTAACATTTGATCCAGGCGGGACAAAGAAATGTAGAATCATTTTGGAACACTATTTCTATAATAAATCGATTTGTGGTAATTACTATTTTGGAAGTTTCCTTCGCATTTACAAGTTTCATCGCAAGGAAAACTCTTGAGTTTGATTTTGGTTCTTCCTCTTAAGTATAAGGGTGGTACGTAATTTTATTGCGCATGCGTCAGTCAAAATAATCTGGTTCATGTCGGGCAACGATTTTAATTTTAGTCGCAAAAAATCCTAAAAGAACTTAGTTAAAAACAGTTTTTGGAAAGTGATTAAATTGTTGTCTCTATGTGTAAGCGACATTCATATAAAAAAGTGGGAAGAATAATTTCGGGCTGAAGTTATAAGACTTATCCCTGGTTTCACTTGGTTCTTATCCCCGAAGTCAGTTGCATATAGTGGCCCGCGAAGCGGAATGTTGGACCATCTGGCGTCACGTACGCTGGCCCTCGTTCCAGTTTTTATCGTCTCTCCATTCCGTCGTGAAAGTCCTAACGAGGTTCAGCTGCCCTGTCTGAGCCTTTGCGACCCCTCTCTTGGGATTCGGGCGGCGCCGCGCGGGGCGCTCTTGCCGCGCGCCCTCCGCCTTTTCGCCCCCAACGCTCCGGCTCTCGCAGCGGGGAATCACAATACTGTTGTTAATCTCTTTCGTTTGTTTTACACCTACTTTACTCCAACCTTCTGCCTACGACACCTCCACGCGCATGCGAATCAGGACACCCCCGCCCCACAACGGCCCAACGGAGCCGCGGCCCCGGTAGCGGAGAGAGGGAGACGACTGAGGAGAGGAAATAGAGAGAGGGCCGGCAATTATCGCCCCTGGCGCGCGGTCTCGCCCGCGCTGGCCTGACGCGCCGCACGGGGGCCTCTGGCCGCCCTCCCTCGCTCCCGGCCTGCTCTTTATTGGATCGTGCGCTAACGGTTTGCCCCCGGGCGGCACCACTAACATACTCTTGCCACTTTCATTTCGCCTCGGACAAATGCCTTCCAGACCCGACTTCAAGCACCGGGTGTCCCTGGCGTTGGCCAGTCTCTGGCGGGGCCCTGGTGCCCCGTGGCGCGAAGCCGGGGTGGCGGCCGCGCGGGACAGGGGAATACTGTCGCTTGGCAGACAGCGGCCAGATTAACTCCCTTCTTGAACATTTAGCAAACTTTCGTCCCTTTTCCTGAACAGTGTTCGGAGACAACTCAAAAGTCATGATTAGCTTAACTTCAGAATCAACATTCCATCCCTGTTGTTTCCCTAAAATATAGCGTGCGATCATTATGTGCCGTTCGAAACAACTATTTTGAATCGATGGCAAATACATACTCCCATTTTCCCTCATTTCAACAGGGTCGGTCTTTCAACATTTTCATCTATGTTCTTCATAGGTCCATTTAAAGTTTCCTCTATATGGTCATTATTAGGCATACAAAGAACACTTCATACATATTGAAATTAAATTATTATTATTATATTCAATTTATGCATTATTTATTATTTCTATTTATATTAATTTTAACCAATACATTCCGCAATACGTCGTCTGATTATCAGACACGCGAACACACACATTTTAAAAGTGAATTATCAATTTATTTTAGATCTGCTTGGCAATAATCCAAACTGGACTTCTTTATACTATTAGTACATTCTGCAGATACTCCTTGCTTCCAGCGCACCAAACCACCCGCGTCGGGTGACGGTGGTTAGTTACGCAGAATGACCACTAACTAGCAGGAATAATATTTCAGCGTTGAAATGTTTGATACACGCGCAACACATCTTCGCTCAGACCACGCATCTATCATCTCGATCGTGCACTGCCAGCCAGACAAAATACCACGACATACCCGCCTTCTTTCTGACCACAAAAAAAACACAACACAAACTGTCATTACTTTATTCGCCTCTACAAAAAATCAATACAAAGATCAATCATACTCACTGCATACTTCGCACTATACATATTTCATAACTGACACACATAACCCGCCCAAACCCTACAACTACACTACTTTTTACTTAAGGGTTTTATTTTTTTTTTTTTTCTTGTCTTTTTTTCGATTCTACTCTTTACTTCTCTTGTTCTTACCAGCATCTCGTACCTGCAATGTTATCAAATCTCACTCACTATGGGACTCGCTCCCCGAGGTTCGACACACACTCTTACTCGCCGACACACACTCTTGACCCGTACGCCCCGACAACACACATCTTTCTCGCCCCGGACAACTCGCTACTTTTGTCTCGCCGACACCACACTCTTACTCCCGCCCCCGACACGTACAACGCAGGGAACTCTTTACTCGCTGCTACAACTTTCCGCTGCTCTTATCACAAGAACTTTAACAAATAATACTGGCTTAACCGACACAACACTTCCTTACCTCGCCCCGACACACACTCTTAACGCTCCGCCCCGACACCAACTCCTTACTCGCCCCGAACAACACACTTTCTTACTCGCCCCCCGACACAC
>BOPP01000051.1:6872636-6887541 GCA_017312745.1 Gryllus bimaculatus | reverse complement strand
CCCGCCCCCTCTCTTCCGCCTCCCATTCCCCGGCCCCCACACGTGACCCCGCTATCCTCGCCACGCCTGTGAAGCTCCGCCTCTCCCGCCGTCTCCAGCCAACTCTGCCCCTTCTGACTCCTCCTCTGTCGCTGCCATCGCCTCTGCTATCCCTTCCCCTACCACCTGCATCTCTTCCCTTCCACACCTCCCTCGTCCCCGTCAAGGCCTCCCTCACCCCCTGCGCTTAATTTGATAGGCCGTAACCCGTGTCTTGAGCGCCTCGGCGGCGGCGGCGCCAGGCGCTTTTTACGCTCATCGGCGTTTTCTTTATATTCCCAAGATTACCCCCGCTCGCGGGGCCCGGGGGGCTGGGGATTTCGATGCGCGTGTTGGCAACACTGGCGCAGCGGCTCCAGCGTGATGGGAGCTCTTTTTAGTCGGATTACCCAGTAAATAATTCAAGAGCTCCTCGCAAGTTAATGGGTCTAGGCATTAGTTGTTGCAGATATTGGAGGGATGAGATGTTTGTGGACTCTTGGTTCGTGAATTTGTGAGCGGAATATATTGCAGTAACTATGTACCTTCGGGAGAAAAGAATAGAAGAAGCAGTGCTAAATACTCTTTTTGTAATTATTTGCAAATGTTTTAAGAATACCTTACATATTCGTACTCTGTGGTTCTGCTATTTATGTTTCTATTTATCGTTTTCATTCTTAAGTTATATTACAGTGTAGTTATCTCAATATTATATTTTAAACATTGATACAGGGATTTTACTTTCGCTCCCATAAAAAATTAAAGAATGTAATTTTATTAATGATGTGTGCAACTCTCCATAATATTTAATGCTAGTAAATGGATATCTCTGTGCGTGAAATAATATTCTGGATTTGCATCTCAATTTCGCAATGTATTACTGTACCATTTTATTAAATTTGTAGAAATAAATTTTAGTAGAAGAGTGAGGAGGACAAGGAACAAACCTGGAGTTTTATGTATAATTTTATCATGCTCTAGAACGTAAACTCGCTGGCATTTTATCACCAAAAATATATAAGTACTAAGATATAAAGCAAACAACCACATTCCAACATAAGAAATAAAATGTAAATATGTAGTATAATAGAAAAGCATAATCAACTAACGCTACTATTTTGTCATTCCTTGAACACAGTCATTAAATTAATACATAAAACTGAAAAAAATACTAGACTCTTACTGCTTCTCCAGTGTTAAAAAACGCATATTACAACAAGTAAACACTCTTGATATTACTCCAAGTTCGTTACATTAATATATGTCACCATTTCTTTGCATCTAAGTATAATGGATAGGAATGGCTGCAAAGTGAAATTCAAATAAAAAACAAAAATACAATATATTATTATGTAAACAGAAGTCAGCCAACTTTGGTAGATGAATCACATAAAATGTACGACAAATATTTGATCTCGTTAAACAGATTTAATTTACAAAACGAACGTGTTGGCTACCGTGAAAAACTCCAAGGCAGGTACGATAGGCGCTTAATCTACTACCTTGTCAAGCTCGATGAGCATTGGAACTAGAGAGCAGAAGAAGGGAGCATTCCAAGGGCACAGTAGTACACGTGTAAATGCTGAGTGTTGACATTGATAAACACGATGACCTTGTCACCCAGTGGATAGCTCTAAATGCACTGCAAATGAAAAATAGGGCGTGTTAAGGGAGCGTGCCACACAAACTGCTGAAGATCGCCCGCACCTTTGTCTCCGGGTCAGTGGCGCGAGTCGCGATGCATGCAAATGGCGCGATAACGCATTCATAAGCATCTCCCCTCGGGGAAACACTTCCGGGCTCCTTGAAATGCCCCCAGCCGCCGACCGCGGGGCGCCACCGCCCGGGAGCGGCTTATTCCGGTGGCTTATCGCCAGGGCGGTGGGAATGGCGGAGGTGGCGGTTGCACTGGAGAAGGCGAAGGCGGTGGTGGTGGCACTGCTGAAGGCGGCAGGAGTTTCGAAAGGGGAAAGGGTGAAACTGGTGGTGGTGGTGGTGGTGGTGGTGGTGATTGTACTGAGCGAGTCAAAAACAGTGGCAATGGATAGAAAGGAGGAAGCCGGTCACGGAATAGGGGACGGGTTAAGGCGGTGGTGGAGGCTGTCTGTGGTGGGCGGTCGGTGCGGCTAGCTCAAGGCGAATGTTGGCGATAGTATTGCCGTGGGCGATGGTAAATGCGATGCCGAAGGCGATGGCAAAGGCGATGGCGAAAGTGGTGGCGAAGGCAATGGCAAAAGTGATGGGGAAGGCTATGGCACGAAAAGGCCGTGGGCATGGCGAAGGGGGTGTCGAAAGTGCAGGTGAAGGCGATGGAGAAGACGAAGGCGGTGACGGTGGCGGTAGCATTGTTGATGGCGGCAAAAGTTTCGAAAGGGGGGAGAGTGAAAGTGGTGGTGGTGGTGGTGGCGACGATTGCACTGAGTGAGTCGAAAACAGTGGCAATGAATGGAAAGGAGGAAGCCGATTACGGAATAGGGGAAGGGTTAAGGCGGTGGCGGTAGCTGTCTGTGGTGGAAGGGCAGACTACGGCGTTGGTGGGGGCGGTGTTCAAGCACAAGGCAAATGTTGGTGATGGTATTGCCGTGGGCGATGATAAATGCGATATCGAAGGCGATGGCGAAAGTGGTGGTGAAGGCACTGGCAAAAGTGATGGCAAAGGCGATGGCACGAACAGGCCGTGGCCATGGCGAAGGCAATGGAGATGGTGGTAATGGTGGTGGCGAAGAAGTGGAAAGAGGAAATGGGGAAGGACGTCGGGCGGCCGGGGGGGGGCGCGTAAAAAATACCGATGCCGCGCTCGCAGTGGTGATGGCAGTGGGATTGTGGCTACTCGAGACGAAGGCTCATTACAATGAGTAACCTAGGTCAACAGGGTGGTGCAAGTGGGACAGATGGAAGGTGAATTTTCTTGGTGACGTTAAGCGGCAAAAGGTTAATAAACATGTTAACAAATACCGCTTTCTAAACTGTATTCAAATAGGTCGTCTCTTCGATTGATGACAATTATATAACTTTCCTGTGTAGGTGAAATAATTTTGCTTTGGTGACGTTCGTGGAACAGTGGAGAATTTTTCTTTTGAAAGTTGTCTATGGGCTCATTCCAATTTCCACGGTGACATCGGTATTATGACAGAACGAGCAAGGAAGCTGTGTACATAAATATAAATTATTGGTTGGTATCTCTTGAGTTTTGATCGTCTAATAAACTTAAAAATATCAATACTTGATAGTTATAAAAACCGTTTAAATAAAATTGGTTTTATTGACAAGCTACTTAAGTTTAGAGCATTATACATGCATACTAGAGGTGTTCGGGGAGTAATAGTTCATCTTCACAAGCATTTCATTAGTAATACAAATGAATTATCTCACAAGATATGTCTCCCGCTATCCATATTTTAATGCACATGAGACTTACGAGCAAAGCACGTCTGCACGTTGTGTTGGCAGGTGATTAGTAATTCTCGTCGACATCGACTTCACTTACATACTGATAGTTTTAAAAGGATCTCTGAAATTTAATTTGATCTTTTTGTAAATTGTAGTTGTCATTTCACGTAAATATGAGCATATTTGTTTATATTTTGAGAATGTATCGTGTAATATTTTATTTTATTGGCATTGAATTGTTTATTCTAGTAGCGCCGCAAATCTGTTTTTCTAGGAATTGCCGGATGCAAAAATATTGTTTCTAGTTTCTACTTCGTGGAAATTAAACCATACACATTTCGCTGGGAAAATGCATTCCTGGAAACGTTTTTGTCCTATGTCGGTTTTTAATTTGATTTCTCTGCCATATGTTTGATGGAGGGTAAGAGTTCATTTTGATTTGTAAGAAAATGCAAATGAAATAATATTTTCCTAGAAATTTTCTTATCCATGTTAGTCTTGTAACATTATAATTCATCACCTAATACAAATAAGACAGTGATGTCGAGATATACCTTTTTTCCCTTGAATGTTTTTGTATGATGTTAGGTCTTGCGTTGCTATATAACACACCAAACAATGACTCAAATATCTTACTACCTTCCGTTTCGTGTTATTCTTTCACCAGGAATGGACTCCTCTAGAAAATTTACTCATCATTTTCATACGTTAGTAACTACACAAAACGTTCATTTTACAATCATGTAATGTACTTTTCTATGTTATTAATTACTTTATTACAAAAAACGATATTAATTCCTTTGATTTTTGGCGCGTTTTATATCAAAAGAGCCCCTATCAGTAATTATCTTCTAACATTTTGGCGCTCAGTAATTAGAAACATTATGCCTCTCCAAGTCTCAAAAAGAAAGACTCGCAGAAAATAGAGGTTGCTTCTTCTTGAGAAGAGCTCTAGGAACTCTAGGATGGCGCTCTTCTAAACAGTCATTTGGATTCCTTGAAATACGTTGCCAAAAGAATTAATTGTTCATCAAATGGATTTGCTGTTTCGATCGATGTTTCTAGAATGGGCTAAACGGATTTGTAGTCTCAGCCGTTGCATACGTGTAATGGTCACATGGGAAAGAATGGGGGAGTATTGGAGTAAAGATGGTTACTGTGTGATTCTAATAGGCTTTTGCATTGGTACCGTCGGCTCGAGCTGTGCTGCATGTGGCACTAGAAAGTAAATAATTAACAAATAAATCTATGGTTATCGTCCCTCTCCACATATTTAGTAAATTACTCTTAGCTTGATGCAAAGATTTCTTAATCCTTTCTACGTTTAGTACGGTAGATATGTACACGTAATTTCCACGTCTCGAGTTCATGGCTTCTTGGCTGCCCGGGTAACGCCGAGTCGGTGGCTGAGAGACCCTGCCATATCGCAAGCTTTGTCAGGGCAGTGACAGCGATGCTACGCCTCCGGTGTTACGTACTGCCCAGTCAGGGCGCCCTGAACTGGGCCAATCCGCGACTGTTCGTGGGCTGCTCAACGCCGTCCGACCACGAGGACGGCAGGCGCGAGGCCAGGGTTTGCCCAGCGTATGCTTCAGCTGGATACATTTTTTTAAATAAATAATTTCGTGATCCTAATTTTATATTCCGTTATCAACGCAAACGTTGCCTTCACCAAGAATTTGAAACCTAATATTTGCAGAATTTCCCTTCGTCCAAGAAACATTCTCGAGAGCCATTTTTGGATTAACCCAACTGCCGCCTCTCCTAATTTGCAACTCTACAGCCGGTTACCTAGCTAATGCAACACAATGAGTGGGACCGCCACGAGGCGCCACTGCTTAGTCATACCGAGCGGGCCTGCTTGTCGCGCTGCACACTGCATTCTCCTGGCTGCGGCCGGCCCCCTTTCATAAAGCCGCCTCTTCGCGGAGCGAGGTTCTGCTTCTCAGAGCGAGGAGCGCCACGGTCGCGGTCCGTTTCTCTTCCGGTTGAAGGGGGCGGCCTCTGGGTTGTTTCCGCTGCGAACGGCCCACAGCAAACCCTGTTTTCCCAATGTCCCCGCTACGTCTCCTTTACTCACCTCGCCGCCGCACACGATTTCCGACGCTGCCGCCGTGCACGCCCTCATTCAATACCACGTGCTCTCCCACGATCCCACCCATCCTCAATAGCTCCACTATCCATCCCGCTATCCCACCCCCCAAGCCAACCACATCCTTCTTACCATCCCCTCCTCATTCCTCTAATCATTCAATCGCCATACCAACCACAATCCTCACAATATCACTCCCACTCTGCCTACAACCAACCCAATCACAATTCCACTCATGATCCGACTCACCATACTATTAACACGCTATCCCTAACATCAACCCACTATTCTACTCACAATCCCTCTTATGATCCCAATGTCTCCCACCATCCCACCCATCATCCTTCCCACCATACCACCCATCATCCTTCCCACCATTCGCCCCATTATCCCTCCCACCCATCACCCAACTTGTATCTAATCCGCAATACATCTCCCACGATTCCTTTCACCAAATTCCGGCCATCCCCCTCCATCCCACCCATCATCTCACCCTCCATTCCTCCCACCGTTCTACGCACTTTGCCACCAAACATCCCAGCAACCAACCCAACCACCATCTCACCAATTATTCTTCCTGCAATCCCACTCACGAGTACAGACATTAATCCACTCATCATCACACTGATCATTCTCCAGCTTTGCATTCTTCAGCAAAATTTCTTTGCTTTTCACTTCCATTTCATTATTTTCATTCCACTTCAAATCCCGTTTACTCTCACGAGAATCTCTAACCCTGTTCTTGTTCCTATTTGTGTTTGCCATTGACTCTCCCCTCGTTACTGACACGTATTAATCTCTTCCCCGCTCCTCCGCCTCGACTTCGTTTCTCTCGTCGTCCTACTCCCGCTTCTTACCCCTCCCCAACCTCGCTCGACTTTCTGCCCCCCCCTCCCCGCTCACCCAAGTCTCTCCTGGGCGAGGCGCGGAAGAGCAACCAGAGATTCCGCTGCTCTTACACCCGCCTCGCCTCGACTCGACTTGACTCGACTCGCCTTGCTGCTGTTTTAGTTTCGTCGTACATCGCGCGTAAATATATACCCAGCGCGCGCCCCGAGCACGGAGTTAAGTGCAATTGGGAGGAAGCAGATAGCGCAACTTGGCTCGACTTGTCTGTCTGCTGTCTTGTTTACCATGCAAAGCAAGAACGCTCCTGTTGTGGGGCGGTGCTACTGTTGTGGCTGGAGTTTTTCGTGCCCTTTGGAGCTCGTAACGGGAAGTTTCTTTGAACGCTTTCAAAGGTTTAATTGGAGAAAAGAGAATTCTCTTGTCTTCATTATTAATCATGTACTATAAAAGTTCAGTGAATTGAAGTGATTTGAAAATATCTAAAATCGTTTAGGATTCTAAACAAAATGTATAATGAAAATAGTTATGCAGTGAAGCAAGGATAATATTGAAAATAATTATTTATGTGTGGTTTCAAGTAGACATGTGTGTATTTGTGTGATTTCCAATAGATGACTTGTCACAAAGTCATCTTGGGTTTTTTATATATTTTATTCCGAAATATATTTTATATATCTTATAACATCTTTAGCAAAATTTATTTAAATGTAAGTTAAATTAGTTATACGTAATTAGTTTTATTTGAAAGTACATTAACACTCGTATTATTATATTGGTACAAGCAACGAAAACCCAATTGATTTGATGCCATTCTAATTAATTTCTGCAAATATTTAACTACCTGATTTTAAAATAAGTTTGCTAAAAATACATAGGAAAGTACCACTGCGTTTATGCATTTAAAATGTGTGTCGTAATCAACTACGCTAGAAGTACATTACGTATTTCATATCTGTTTTATTGTATTGCAATATCTTTATGAGCAAAGAGCGAGAGTACTTCTTTTACAACGCACTTCTCTCCATGAGCCATATCGCTTTCAACATCAAATTGGTCTTTTAACATTCATAGAAGTCGAGGTTTATGTCTCACTCGACTCCCGCTTTTTGTAGTGTGTTTATTTATTCTACATGTTACTAATCGTTTCTCATTTGCATTTCTTCGTATGTATAGCATGTCACATAAACAGCGTGATTTATTTTTTCGTTATGTATGAAGACAATACTGAGTCCTTCCAGTCACTCTCCTTGGCGAGTAATATTGTAGCTTACATAACTTCATGAATGTTTTATAACTGTTCTTTTTATTTGCAGCTGAAATATGACCTATCGTAATTTTTACATTATTTCTTTTATATCTGACAAGGAAATAGATTAGGTCCATTAAAGAAGATTACTACTTGCATATGACTTTCAAAATTTAGTTTTACATTATTTTCTTGTACTCTATCGTCTCAGGTATATAAAGGACACAATACAAAAGAAGTTTGAAAAACTGCTTTAAAACTGGTGACTTAGAAGTGCGGTTACAGAAATTGGCACGGCTGTATCAAAATTTAACTTGTATAAGTTAATTTTTCTTTGACAGATACAGAAAATGCTTAGTAATGTACTGTATTCATGGTTCTTTTCTAGACGAAGTTGAACTAATATTTCGGTCGGCCACATGCAGAGGATTATGAACGAGATGAGGCAGTTCCTATGCTTAGGGAATTGTGAGATTGAAGTTAACTTCATTTTCCAATATTTTTTCCAAAGCTAAATTTTTTCAACCTAATTGCAAGAGCTGATGCTTCGATGTGCATAAGTAGTGAAGAAGAAAATACTAATCTATATTCTCATTATTGTATTTTGTAGCAAAATCGTCGAAACGATGAAAGTATCGTAACGTGAATACCGTCTTCAATACACGTGTCGCAAGGAATATGTCAGATGGAAGCCGATAAAGCAAACTATACGACCGATATGCAACCTCTTCGACAGCCTACCCTCGTTAGTTGTGTAGATTGCTAGAGATCCCGTTTATGTTCTCCATCATTAACAACACCGATCGAAAACTTGGACTGTACTCCCCTACTTCGCAGGCCGTGAATCTGACGAGCGACTGCGTCGACACGGCTCATCTGGTTATGAATGCGCGTCCCGCGTCAATCGCCATGCCGCCGGCGCGTGTAGGACGTGATGGAAGGCACGGCGAGTCCCGACACGCGCCGAGAGCGAGGGCGCGCTTATTGCTGACTTTATCGACGGCTGCGCGCGTGGCTACTGCCGATGAACTGTCGGCTGGCGGATGACAACGATTCTACTCCTCCTCCCACCCACCCGCCTCCGCCTATCGACTTCGTTTGCACGCAAATGGGCTGATCGATGTACGCACGCGCCTGCTCCGATCGGTAGTTTCCGTCGTTACTCCGATCAACACCCGGCGAAGGCCGGAGTAGTACCCTAACAAAAACTTCCTTGTCCTATTCCCAACCCTTACATACAAACTAAGGGCTGCGAATGAGGGTGGACTATTTCTGTTCAGTGATGAAGATGGATGGACACGAATTGTAAATATTTGAGCTCTCCGGGACCCAAACACGGGACCTTCGCCGTCAAGACAAATGCTCAAAACAGCTTAGCCGTGAAAAGTGATATTCGGGACATTTTAACAATTTTATAGCGATCAGAGATTTGTTGGAACAAAAGGTGAAGATCCAATTGGAATACAATTGAACGCAATTGGGACACAATAAGAATAAAATTGCGTTTTAATTACGATTGCAATTTGAATAAAAGGTGATCAGGAATAAATGACAATGTCACACGTTTTGTTGGTTAACAATAGGATCATTTGACATTTGTCTTTGGAAAAATGTAACTACGACAGCGCATCAATGTTTATGCACTATATTTTAATACTGACCACGGATTGACACGAACTGCGAATATTTTATATTATTGGGGTATGAGCTCGGGACTTCGATGTAAATTTTTGCTATCGGGTGTGCCATGCATATTATAGATGAATCGCGTTGAAAAAACCTTTCAGTTCCGTAGCGCTCATATTACCCCCGTATTATACCCTTATAACAACTTTTCTAACGCTGAGAAACCAGGAGAGGTAGATCAGTGCATCAAATGATGTCACTGCTGTGCGTTTGACCGGGAAGTCCTAGTTTCGAGTCCCGATGGCGGCAGGAGTTTTGACACTAGCTTATCAGCTACATCGAATTCAGTTGCTGTCTGTAGAAGAATTCTAGCGGCAGGCTGCTCCGATCGGTAATTTTCGTCCTTTCTCCGATCAATGCCGTGCAAATAGCGCAGAAATACCCTAACAACGGGCCGCGGACCGCGCGCGATCATTCCTTCCTCTTCCTTGTCTTATTCTCACCCGTTACTTACACACTCATTTACATGTACTACCCTACCACACATGCTGGGAGTTTAGAGCTTGTCCTGGCTGGGGCGGTGCCCCGCATGTGGGAGATAACTGGGTGAGGGAAACACAGGTAGCTGATGGTAGGTCGGCACCGGATCACGCGACCCAGCGGGGGAAGACTAGCGCCACGTCCGTATGAAAAGCGTTACACTTACGGGACTACTGACCTCGGTAGTTGACGCGCCCGGAATCACTAACAACCTGTCAACCTAATAACCGCAAACGCACAAAGAGCGCCAATTGTTCGTTGCGTAGTGCCGAGAAGCCACTGTCAGAGAACTTCCCACGTTCAGGCAGCCGAGAGGAAAGGAAGGGCAGCCTCTACGCCACCAGAAACAAGTTTTGAACTCTCAAGGCCCTCTTGAATGCGGTACGTGTACAAGTGCGAACATAAAAACTTCAGTTCTCCTCTCAATATTGAATTCTTTAAGTTTGTTGATATCGGTGTTTATATCTTTCATCCAAAAGGTCTTAGCGCAATTTTTCGAAATTACTCTATGATACGCCTTAACGAAATTATAGTTTTATTTACGTCTTAATTAAAACGTGCTGTTAATTAAAATTTAAGTTTTGGAAATGTATTTTGTCATAAAATATAATGCACAAAATATAGTTTTGGTTTCTTTTCGTCCATTATCTGCACCACGCAAAAACTATATTATGCTTAAATTCTTGGATATCCGGCAGACGCCGCGTCGTTGGATAGGAGGCTTTCTCAGGCAGTGACTACTCTAGTGACTGCCCTGAGGAAGCCTGCGACATGTGAGGCGTAACATCGGCCTCCCAGCCAACGACGCGGCGTCTCCCGGATAGCCAAGAATTTAAGGATTCGAGCCGCGGAAGCTTACGTGTGTATATTATTATTCTTTTCTTCAAAGTTTTTGTAATTTTCAGGTTGTTATATGATATACAAAAAATTGTTTCTATGAATTTTTAGTTTTTCCTCCAAGTCCTATCTATCTAAAAATATTGAATTAAACGCACTAAATCCACACTGTAGTCAGTCTGTGCCCAGCAATGCACGTGTGTACTGCAAATTGCCTATCTTCCACAAGCTTGGATATTATGACCTACTCAGCTATTCGAGCTTTTCATCCGACATTACGTAAAATGGGGAATACTTCTTTGATTTTAACTAATTTTCCTGAATGAAGGTTTCAACAAAGTGAATTTATTTAACGTAATCTAAAAATAAAAATAAATATTTAATGAAAGTGTTACCTAAAATAATGTAACTAGACTACGTAGAATTTAAATAAATGAACAGGTTATGATAAACTGACTTACATATATGAAAGTTGATGGATTAATAACGAACACAAGAAAATAATTTAACATGATTTTCTCCCAAAGATATCAGAAAAATATTTTCGTCGATTTCCTCATTAACATATCACACTTGAATTGCAAGAATGTAAAATTAGAATGTGTAAAATACTGTTCTGTAATGATTGTAGTATTCAGTACAAGAGCAAGTTCCATCACCGACATATTACATAGTTTTAAAAAGTTTTCAACTAAAATAAACAGCATTTATTCTTCATTATCTTTTAAACAGCATTGTGGGTATATAGTCCAATAGTATAACGTTTTTTACGATAACTCAAAATATTAATCCGATTTTACTACTTTGGTCAGAGAAGTGAAACATTTTAATTGACATATAAATTTAGATAACATCTTCACTTACATTAGACATATCACGTTCTTTCCCAGTAATATAAAAAGATGAGCAATCCTGCGCGGAAACTCCACATGGGGAACGCGTAAATCTCTGTAGTGCGAACGCAAAGGTGTTCTCGACGGCAGGTGCGAGCACGCGTACTTGCTGCGAGTGCGTGTGTACACTGGCGTGCATCTGCGTCACGCAGTAATTAATGTCATTCCCGGCGCGACCTGCGTGCGAAAATTTATGCGTGTTTGTGTCTATGTCGTGCTGCAGAAAACCTCTCAATGCATGTAATCACAACTATTTTTCTAAAACTCACAATTCTGCATTCACTTGGATGGCCCGCTCGAATGGCTAGTATAAGCTCTGTTTTAATATCGCAGTGTGTTCATTTTTGGTTCTGTTTCCCAGTGCATGTTACAAGTTACACCGCAACCTTCGCTAGCAGCGCGTCATTTCAATGATTTGTGGATTTTGAGTATGAAATCCTGTCAAATACCACGATTCTGCGAAACCATTGATGTTGTGAAAACTGGAGTTGAGATGTAATAATTTGCGGATACATGAACCGCGTTCGCCATTTGTTAGATGGGCTTGTATCGTTGAAATCCAATAAAATATATTGACCCAGATTATTCTTGTTGATCCGCTGCCATTGTAAGGGCAACAACAGCCTGGCATGTGCAATAGAAAACTTTTATTCGCATATTTTTTAGCTGTGATATTCCGTTTCCTTCTGTCCTGGTTATATTCTGCCGTATCTCTCAATTCTTTATCCTGCACTTTCTATCTGGCACTTTACCGTTCTGTATTTTACCGTCTCACGCTTTTCCTTCCCACATTTTACCGTCCCACACTTTACAGTTCCACACTTGACCGTCCCATACTTTACCGTCCCACACTTTACCGTCCCACACTTTACCGTCCCACACTTTACCGTCCCACACTTTACCGACCCGCACTTTACCGTCCCGCACCTAATCTTTCCGCCGTTCATCGTCCCACATTTTCCTGTATAATTTCCCGCTTCTCTTTAACTCGTTCCCACCTTTTCGTCTCGTTTTACTCCTCCTGTCACGGTCCATCCCTCCCGCTCTTTTCTGAATGTCCCACATGTATTGGCCAACTCAACGCATTCCCTCTCGTTGCATTTCCTTCCCATTCCTTCCGCCTGCACCCTCCCCGCCCCTCTTCGCCTTTCCCCTCCCCTTCCCACCCTCTCACGCAGAGGTGAAGCAGAGGGGGGCGGCGTGGTAGAGACGACTATACATTCCCGCCGCGCCTTGCAAAGGCGGAGGCGAAGGCTGCAGCGCCGGTGGGTCGCCTCGCGTTTGCGTCGTAATGAAGACTGGCTCGTGAACACTCGCTTTGGCGCACAGCCTTCCCCTACACGGTCATGCAAGCCCCTTTGCGAGACAGTATTCTCCTAATACAAATAACACTTTTGTCAATTGTGCTTTATTATTTATTCTCGTGTATTTATCATTACCAACAAAGAAACAATTTTTGATATATTTACTTGGCTTGCAATAATATGCAATGTAAATGGTATTTTATAGTTCTGTAACACACTGGCGAATAAATGGAACTGTTTATCGAAAAACTGTTAACTTTCCATATTTTTTGTCAGCTTGTGAATATGAGATGAACTATAAATTAATGTAATATTACATAAATCTAAAAAATAATTAAATGTCAATTACAAAAACGACTGTTTTTAATTATTCTTTGCAACTACTGTGAAACACATTAAACGACCACTAAATTAAAAATATTAATTTATACGCTTGGTTCTAATTATTGAAGACTATCAGATACAAGATACTGTATGAACTGTGGGTTTATATAATACTTTCATAAGAAAAGTATGAAATGTGAACTTGTGCAATAATAACAGTATAGTCCTTACAGTATATTGCATCTGATTTCTTAAAAAATAAATCCAAATAGAACTACCAATAGAGGTTAGTACAATCATCTTCTGCCTATAAATTAAAAATAGTAAAAATGTGCAAAAGCTTCTTATATTAGCCGTGATCATTTTATACATACATATCTCCCCACTGTTACATGACACGGAAATTAAAAATCCTAATAAGACGATTGTGAATTAGGCAACATGGGGTCATGTTGTTGACTGTACTCATCAGCCCAAAGAATGGAACTTGAAATGGACAAGACGAACACGAAATGTACCAAATGTATTCTGAAAGTCACGAGTATCTATCATCCAAATTTACTCAAGCACACTGTATTGAAACGTGTTCTAAGAAGAGAACTCGCTGAAGTATACTGAGTTGCAAGGGGATTTATTAAGCACAATCGTTTATTAGACGTGGAAAAATAATTAATTCTAGTGTTATGTACCAATGTAGTATTATAGGCACTTTTGCCCTAACATAGGATCAACATCTGTATATGCACATGTCGTACAAGTCTGCCTTCTAGGGAAGGTACCACTGTTTTACAGCATTCTGCAACTCATTGTCTGTCACGAATAAGTCTGACAGGAAATGAATTTATTGAGAATTTAGAAAACATGGAAATCTCTGCTAGCCAAATTCGTACTTTAAGAGTGGATGCTAAAATTCCCCCAACGAACACTGCAGATCGCTTGGGAGCCAAGCGGTACGACCGTACGACCATCCTCACTATAAACCAGATTACCCCTCCCCAGTGATTACCACCCTTTCTTAAACCGCACGAAATACCTGTCCGACCATTATTACACGTGCTACAGTGACACAGAGATGTACAAGTCTGGCAAAAACTAGTACCAACACCCTGGCGGCGGACTTGAAAGTCACGGGGAGACCAATGGTGATCTCACTGTATGACAAATGTCCGAGTTCTGGTAGTGACTTTAAGGACAAAGACACGTGCCGTGTCTGTTTCAATAAAACTGTTTCTGACGGCCTGCAAAGTCGAGATGGCAAAGTCTGAAGGGTCATGGCTGCCTTGGCTTGAAGGATGGCGGGTTCGAATACACCCCCCCCTCGGGCATATATGTTTATATTATGTCTCCGTATGTCTGCTCCACTTCTGTTTATCCAAAGTTACAAAACCATTGTTTAAATTACATCGATCACTATATGACCTTATCCGTTGCCAAGCGACCTTAAATACGTAAAAGAAGGTTTCTCTATAAAAAAATCGTATTCTTTTCGTTGCCAACCAAGGTAACTTTGCATGTGCGCGGAAGTTCTAGAACCTCCAATAACCCCCAGCGGGCGTTGCGGGGGGAGGGGCCGCCAGGTGCAGGTCGCGCGCGGGCAGCGTGTGTAGTCGGAGGCACGCGGCCGAGGAGCCGAGCGCTCTTCCGACCAGCGCGACTAATGCGTCGTAATTCAGTTTAATGCCCGACGGGGCGTGTGCCGTGGGCCGTGCGCCGTGCGCTCGCGTGCAGGTGCTCGTAAACGCAGCGCGCGACCCCCGCCCCTCCCTCCCCGCGCGCCGTGCGGGCG